>PVIH01003357.1:0-99834 GCA_004025045.1 Sigmodon hispidus | reverse complement strand
CTTACACTCCCACCAACAACAATGGAGTAGTGTTCCCCTTGATCCACATCCTTTCCAACCTAGGCTGTCATCTGTGCCTTTTATCTTAGCCATTCTAACAGGTGTTAGGTGGTATCTCAAAGTTGTTTTGATTTGCATTTCTCTGATGGCTAAAGATGATGAGCACTTTTTCAAGTGCCTTTCAGCCATTCGTAATTCTTTGCTGAGAATTCCCTTTTTAGATCTGTACCCCATTTTTTGATTGGGTTATTCAAGTTTGTGGGCTCTAGATTCTTGAGCTCTTTATGTATCTTAGAGATCAATCCTCTATCACTTGTAGGATTGGTAAAACTCTTTTCCCATTCTGTAGGCTGTCGTTTTTGTCCTATTGACAGTGTCCTTGGCTTTACAGAAGCTTCTTAGCTTCAGGAGATCCCACTTATTGATTGTTGGTCTTAGTGTCTGTGCCACTGATGTTATAGTTAGGAAGTGGTCACCTGTGCCAAATTGTAGAAG
Source organism: Sigmodon hispidus (assembly GCA_004025045.1). Lineage (NCBI taxonomy): Eukaryota > Metazoa > Chordata > Mammalia > Rodentia > Cricetidae > Sigmodon > Sigmodon hispidus. The sequence continues at coordinate 99,339 of PVIH01003357.1, read as the reverse complement.
TGTATTTCCCACTTTCTTTTCTATCAAGTTCAAAGTGGCTGGGTTTATGTTGAAGTCTTTGATCCACTTGGATTTGAGTTTTGTGCAGGGCGACAGGCTTGGATCTATTTGCATTTTTCTACACAATACCATCCAGCTATGCCAACACCATTTGTTAAATATACTATCTTTTTTCCATTGAATGTTTTGGGCCTCTTTGTCAAAGATCAGGTGTTCATAGGTTTTTGGGTTAATGTCTGGATCCTCCATTCTATTCCATTGATCCACAAGTCTGTTTTTATGCCAGTACCAGGCTGTTTTTATTACTGTAGCTCTATAGTATAACTTGAAGTCAGGGATGGTGATGCCTCTTGAGGTTCTTCTGTTGAGCAAAATTGTTTTGGCAATCCTAGCTTTCCTGTTATTCCAAATGAAATTGAGTATTTTTCTTTCAAGGTCCAAGAAATATTGTGTTGGGATTTTGATGGGCAGTGCATTGAATCTGTAGATTGCCTTTGGTAGAATTGCAATTTTTACTATGTTGATCCTACCAATCCAGGAACATGGGAGAATTTTCCATTTTCTGATATCCTCTTCCATTTCTTTCTTCAATGATTTAAAATTTTTGTCAAAAGGTCTGTTACTTCTTTGGTTATAGTTACTCCAAGGTATTTAATACTATTTGCAGCTATTATAAAGAGTAATGTTTCCCTTGTTTCTTTTTCAGCTCTTCTATCTTTTGTGTATAGAAGGGCTACTCATTTCTTTGAGTTAATCTTGTATCCTGCTACATTGCTGAAGGTGTTTATCAGCTGTAGCAGTTCCTTGGAAGAATTTTGTGGGTCATTTATGTATACAATCATATCATCTGCAAATAGAGATAGTTTCACTTCTTTTTTTCCAATTTGTATCCCCTTAATCTCTTTTCGTTCCCTATTGCTTTAGCTAAAACTTCAAGAACTATATTGAATGGATAAGGTGAGAGAGGACATCCTTGTCTAGTTCCTGATTTTAGTGGTATTGCTTTGAGTTTTTCTCCATTAAGTTTGATACTGGCTGTCGGCTTCTTGTAAATCGCCTTCATTATATTTAGGTATTCTCCCTGTATTCCTGATCTCTCCAGGGCTTTAATCATAAAGGAGTGTTGGATTTTATCAAAGGCTTTTTCCGCATCTAAGGATATGATCATGTGGTTTTATTCCTTTAGTTTGTTTATATGATGGATAACATTTACAATTTTTCGCATGTTAAACCAGCTCTGCATTTCTGGGACCTAGAAACTTGGTCGTGGTGGATGATATCTTTTATGCATTGTTGTATACGGTTTTCCAAAATTTTGTTGAGAATTTTTGCATCAATATTCATGAGGGAAATTCATCTGTAATTCTCCTTCTTTGTTGTGTCTTTGAGTGACTTGGGTATTAGGATAATTGTGGCCTCATAAAAGGAATTTGGCAATATTCCTTCAGTTTCTACTATGTGAAATAGTTTGAGGAGTAATGGTAATAATTCTTCTTTGAATATCTGGTAGAATTCGGCACTAAAACCATCTGGACCAGGGCTTTTATTTTTGGGGAGGTTTTTAATGACAGCTTCAATTTCCTTAAGGGTTATAGGCTTGTTTAGGTAATTAATCTGATCTTCATTTAATTTTGGTAGGTGGTTCCTGTCCAGAAAGCTGTCTATTTCTTCTAGATTTTCCATTTTTGTGGAATACAGATTTTCAAAATATGATCTGATAATTCTCTGGATTTCCTGGGCGTCTGTTGTTATGTCCCCCTTTTCATTTCTGAATTTGTTGATTTGAACACTCTCTCCGTGTTTTTTGATTAGTTTGGCTAAGGGCTTATCTATCTTGTTAATTTTCTCAAAGAACCAATTCTTAGATTCATTGATTCTTTGTATTGTTCTTTTTGTTTCAATTGTATTGATTTCATCTCTAAGTTTGATTATTTCCTGCCATCTACTCCTTCTAGGTGAGTTGGTTTCTAATTGTTCTAAGGCTTTCAGCTGAGCTGTTAGGTCTCCTAGTGTGGGATTTCTCTAGGTTTTTCACATAGGCATCTAGCATTATGAATTTTCCTCTTAAGACTGCTTTCATTGTGTCCTACAAGTTTGGATACATTGTGGATTCATTTTCATTAAATTCTAGGAAGACTTTGATTTCTTTCTTAATTTCTTCCTTGACCCAGTGATGGTTCAGCTGAGTGATGTTTAGTTTCCATGAGTTGGTAGGCTTTCTTTGGGTTTTGATGTTGTTGAACTCTAACTTTAGGCCCTGGTGCTCTGATATGTTACAAGGGATTATTTCCATTTTTTTGTATCTGTTGATACTTGCTTTATGACCAATTATGTGGTCAATTTTGGAGAAAGTTCTATGAGGAGCTGAGAAATATGTATATTCCTTTGCCTTTGGGTGGAAGCTTCTGTAGATATCTATGAAATCCATTTGCATCATAACCTCATTTAGACTCCTTATTTCTCTGTTGAGTCTCTGGCTGGTTGATCTATCCAGGGTTGAAAGTGGAGTATTGAAGTCTCCCACTATTAGGGTGTAAGAATTGATGTGAGATTCGAGCTTTAGCAATGTTTCTTTTACATAAGTAGGTGCCCTTATATTAGGGGCATAAATATTCAAGATTGAAATTTCCTCTTGACCAATTTTTCCTGTGATGAATAAGTAGTGACCATCTTGGTCCCTTTTTATTGCTTTTAGCTTAACGTCTACTTTGTTAGGTATTAGGATTGCAACCCCTGCTTGTTTCTTAGGACCATTTGACTGGAAAATCTTTTCCCAACCCTTTATTCTAAGTCTGTGTCTGTCCTTGTGGTTAAGGTGTGTTTCTTGAAGGCATTAGAAGGATGGCTTCTGTTGTTGTATCCATCTTATTAGTGTGTGACGTTTTATAGGCGAGTTGAGTCCATTGATATTAAGGGAAATTAGTGACCATTGATTCATATTTCCTGCCATTTTTGGTGGTAACTTGTTTATATTTTCTTTCTCTGGTGTATTCTTCTGTGGAATTATTGATTGTTTGTGATTTTGTGGGTGTATCTGGGGTCCTTAGGTTGGAGTTTTCCCTCTAATACTCTCTGTAGTGCTGGATTGGTAGATAGATATTCTTTCAGTCTGACTTTGTCATGAAATATTTTGTTTACTCCATCTATGGTGATTGATAATTTTGCAGGGTATAGTATTCTAGTTTGGCAGCCATGCTGTTTTAGCATCTGTATAACTTCTGAACAAGCCCTTCTAGCTTTCATCATTTCCATTGAATAGTCAGGCATTATTCTGATGGGTCTGCCTTTATATGTGAGTTGGCCCTTTTCTTTTGCAGCTCTTAAAATTTTTTCTTTGTTGTATATTTTGTGGCTTGATTATAATTTGGCACGCTGACATTTTTGGGGTCATATCTATTTGGTGTTCTGCAAGCTTCTTGTATCTTTATAGCCATTTCCTTCTTCAGGTTAGGGAAATTTTCTTCTATGATTTTATTGAAAACATTATCTGTGCCTTTGAGCTGGTATTCTTCTCCTTCTATTCCTGTTATTCTCAAATTAGGTCTTTCCATGGTGTCCCAAATTTCTTGAACATTTTGAGTTATGACTTTTTTAGTTTTACTATTTTCTTTGACTGATATATCTATTTGAGCTACTGAATCTTCCACTTCAGAAATTCTATCTTCCATCTCTTGAACTCTGTTTGTTATGCTTGTATCTGTGGTTCCAGCTTTTTTCTTCAGATTTTCTATTTCCATCTTTGGCTCATTTTGTGCCTTTTTTATTGCTTCTATTTCAGCTTTTAGTTCCTGGCATGTTTTTTTCATTGATTTGTTCATCTCTTCCAATTTTTTGTTTGTATTTTCTTCTATTTCTTTAAGGCTATTTTTCATATCTTCTTTGAGAGCTTCGATGATCATCAAAAAGGAATTTTTGGTGATACTTCCTTCTGTTTCCTCTTCATTGCTCAGTTCAGGTCTTGTATTTGTAGGATCGCCACTTTCTTCTGGAGTTACGTTGTTGTCCTTTATATTATTATGTAAGTTTTTGCACTGGTGTCTGCCCATGGCTTTAATGGTTCATGATTAGGTGGCTCCTGGTCAGTTGTGGCACTCAGCCTTGTGCCTCCTGTCACCTCTGAGGTAAAGGTCTGCTCAATCACTACTTCTGCACTGTGCAAGGGACTGAATTTCAAGTCTTCAATCTTTCTCTGATTGACCAATTAGAGGCGGGGTGGTGGCGGCTGTGCAAACTCCCTCAGCAGCAGCTGGGGGGGCCATGACAGGCAGAGTTTATCTCTGCCTGCTCCAGAGAGCTCTGCAGACAGCACCCGGTCCCGGAACCAGAACCAATGGAAGCTCAAGTCTCCTCTCCCTGGCAGGGATACCGGCGTTGGGGCCTGCTGACCCCTCCTCACCTCTGGGCGGGGTCTGAGTCTGTCCTACAGGGTCCCCAGTCCGTATCTGGTCACTCAGTTGGAGGTGGGTAGCTGTACAAATTCCCTTAGCAGCAGCTTGGGTGACAGACAGAGTTTATCTCAGCCTGCTCCAGAGAGCTCTGGGACATGCTCTGCAGACAGCACCCGGTCTCGGAACCCAGAAAACCTTTTCATATCTAGAACATTTCTTTCTCAAGCCCCATTTCCTTTCTCTTATGAGCTTTCAGTGGCTCCCTACCACATTTAACATCAAAGTTGAATTTGTACCGTGGTCTGGAAGACCCTCCAAGATTTATCTCTAACCTGTGCCATCCTATCCATTCCTCCCCACCCCGATTCTCTGCTCAGCCATTCCCACCACCTGAGCATCCATGGCCGCTCCTGCCTTTCTGTTGTCTCCCCTCTTCTGGGAATGTTCTTTCCCCACATCTCCATATGCCTGATTTACTCAGTTGGTTCTCTTTTAAAAAGTTTACCATTTTATAAGAGAACCCATTTTGAGCAGACCACTGTTGCTGCCATTGTGTGTATGTGCTTTAATTTCCTCTCTTAGCTCCTCGGTCCTCTAGCATAAACAGATGCATGCACACAAATTTTATTTTATTTGTCCATCTTGTGTATTGTCTGTTTCTTGCATTCACAAGTAGAATGCAGGCAGTGACTTTAACTCAACCATTTATGTATCCCTAGCATCTAAGACAGTGTCTGCTACAAGGCAGAGGAACCCCCACACTGTCAAATGAATGGAGAATATGGCTTAATGTGACTTTTGATCGAAGTTTCAAGACCTTTCAATGCCCTTTTTTTATTATTATCCTTCAAGATTGTCTTATTTTAATTATAGGATATGAGTTCTCTTTTCCTTTATTCCTATTCTTTGTTTCTTTGGCTTACAATGTGTTCCATAATAGAATATTCCTTTTTATCTCTTCTGAAAATTCAAATTCATTTAAGAATGCCTTCCTGCTTAACCATACCACGTTCTACCTACAAGTTCTCATATGCTTTGTTTTTAACCAGAGCATTATTAATTTCCATCCATTGAACAAATATTTTAGTACATATGCTAGGTATTAGGCTACAAAGATGCAAAAAATGTGATGCCCATTCTTAGGGATCATACAGTTGAGAGTGGTTGGTCTGCAATTGCTACAGTTAATTGCTTCTGGAATCCAATAGCCATGAAATGTCTATAAAAGTGTGTGCTTAGCATTGTTCAAGAATCAAGGATCATTGTGCAGCCTCAAGCACAGAATAGCCAGTTCTTTCTTTGAGATTAGATTTTTAAGCAGTATTGTAAGAATAGCTTGCATTCAGGCAGTGATTGGTAAGTATAAAATAAGGGTTAATTACCAGAAGCATCATAGCAAATTAAAGGATAAAGAATGGCCAATGCACAGGGTGGTTGAGCAAAAGAGTACTAATGGGTAGACCTAGGTACTAGGATGTGCGTAGCATGTCACTTCACTGTGGCAGGGCAGTAGTGTAGCTTTTCTTTTCAGAACTCAGAAGAGGCTTCCTATATATGTATCTATAAGGCATTTTACTTTATTTTACTTCATTTCTTAGAAAGGGAGTCATGGGGCGCTGGAGAGATGGCTCAGCGGTTAAGAGCACCGTCTGCTCTTCCAGAGGACCCGGGTTCGATTCCCAGCACCCACATGGCACCTAACAACTGTCTGTAGTAGTTCCAGGCAAACACCAAGGCAAATAAATAAATAATAAATAAATGAAAGTTTAAAAAAAAAAAAGAAAATAAAGAAAGAAAATTTTTAAAAAAAAAAAAAAAAAAGAAAGGGAGTCATGGTCTCTTGAGGCCTCTACTGTAAGAGGAGGAAGAAGATGTGGTATGATTGTGCACACTGTCTTTCAGGGCTTCCACACTCAGGAGTACAGCATGGGGTTGTGTAGACAATACAGCCTGGCTTGTTCCTGGGTGGATGGCCTCCACCCTTCTATCTTCAGGCCCTCGGGGCTGTCAGGGCTGTGGGAGAGGGCAAGGCTTGCCGCCTCTCCCTGCCTCACCTGTCTTCTCACATTGGACCCCAATAAGTTCCACTTGCCACAGTTTCCAAAGAGCTTTGTAAGAAATGCATTATTATCATAAAAACAGCCTCCAGCATTCTGTATTGAATCACTGCGAGGTCTTTTTCTCTCAAAACTAATTAACTTTTTAAAACCAACTTTATTTTATTTAATATATCTGTCATTAATAGATTGCTCCACACTTCATATTTGAATAATATCAGGCCCAGCATCTGTTCTTAATTTATTTTCTTTTAAATATTTTTTAAATCCCTTTCTCTTACTTATGCTTGCAGAAAATGGCATTTTTGGTTGCAGTTATTTTAAGGTGGTATTGAAATAAATCCTGGGACTGTTCTTTTGTTTAACGACACTTGCTCCTTTGAGTCTGCACATCAAGGGTCACTCTACCAAAATAAACCCCTTGGCCCCATGCAAACTGTCAAGTGTCTGGAGCAGGCTTTTGGCATGGTGTTTGCAGTTGCTCCTGAGCTGCACACAAGGGTTCCCTTCTGCCTTTCCCAAGAGTTCCCAGCACTCTTGTTTCTTTAGTAGCTATTGCTCCTTGTCACCATTCTACCTTGATTTTCTGCCTTGGAGGAATTTTAAGTTTTAGTTAAATGTCAGTCAAACCTGCCCTCCTAGTAATTAAATAAATGGATAGAACAGTATATGTATTACATGAATCCTAATTTGTCTTTTAATAATAACCTGGAACCAGATATTGAGGTAAATGCTAAAAGATCAGAGATATAGAGGAACAAGCCATGGCCACCTCTCACCTAGCCAATGCCTCAGGCTGAAAAGGGGAAGAGCCTGTCCCTATGAATCCTCAGACTGAATAGGGAGGCTAAAGCAACTGCAAGGCCAAAATGGAATGGACGAACTCTGTCTCCTCTTGCCTTATATTCCTTTCTCTGCCCAGCCATATTACTTCCTTCCTAGTCCTGAGATTAAAGATGTGTGTGTTTCCCAAGTACTGGGAGCAGAGACATGTGATCCTAAATGCTGGGATTAATGGTGTGTGCCTCCACTGCCTGGCTCTCTTTGTCCTTGAACTCACAGAGATCCAGATAGAGCTAGGATTGAAAGTGTGTGTCACAACTGCCTGACTTCTATGGCTGACTCTGTAGCTGGCTCTTCCCCCTGATCTTCAGACAGGCTTTATTTGATACACAGTATATCACCACAGCCCTGTTTGTGTGTAAGCATTCAGGTCTATTCAGAATTGTCAAGCTAGTTTCTTGATCTTGACCTAAGTACTAGAAGAACCTTAATACAGGAAATGAAACTTTTTTTTCTCATTTTAAAAGAAAAAACATTCAAATCCTTTGTTTTTACAGATGGAATATAACTATATAGTAATTATTTGAGAATGTGTGTGTGGCTCACAATCTTTAGACTTATGTACATCCAGCACTCCTGTCTTCCATGGGGTAGAAGGGCTTAAACATTTCCAGCAAGTTGAGAAATACATTGCTTATGTACTTTGAGATCTGGTAGGCTGAAACAACTCTCCCGACATGCATGGAATTCCAAGGCTTTCACATCTTTTTTTTTTTTTTTTTTTTTAAATGTAATTAGGCCTGTACCTTTCAGTTCTTCTCCTGGAAGTTTTCAAAACTATCAAGAACAGGGATGAGTTTCTCTTGTCTACTGTGGGTGTGGGTTTTCCCCATCGAAACTCTCCTGTTTACTTCGGTTAATCTGTCCAGAAGTTTGTGCTTAAGGGAGTAAAGTTAAAAACGTGGCCTAAATAGCTGTTGCTAGAGAAAGGCAGAGGCTGAAGGTTTCGCTTTGACTATAAATTTTGATGCCAGTGTCTCTGAAGAGTAGTCAGTGAGTAACTTGGGGAAGATCCTCTGTTAGATGTGTGCTGATTCACTGTCGCTCTCCTTGGCTCTTATGATATTTGCCCAGTCTGTGTGCAGGGTGTGTGTCCTGTACTTGCAGTCCTGACTCTGGGATTGCATCATTACATAGCTTTCTGGTTAACCATGTGACTCAGGGAGCTGCAGTGCTGGTACTTTTCTGTCCACAGATGTAGTTGATGTTAAGGCTGGAGTTCCTGGAGTTGTTGGAGCAGAGAGCCCAGAGCAGGCAGGAGGGTGTGGTCAGGAGCTGGTGTGTCCTAAGGAACTGGGTGTTCTGAGTTTCTGCCAGTCTGGAGCCAGTGTTACCACTGACCTTTGTCGACATATGATTTAGTAACATCTCTGACCTAAGCCATGTGAGGCTGAGATTTCTCTTTCTCCTAGAAGGTTTGTAGCAGATGGACAGAGTCAAATAATCAGTGCCTAGTTACTCATTGGGAACCTTTCATAAATTATCTGAGTTCCTGGCACACACTAGGCATTCAACAAATGAACATAACTAAATAATAAGTTTATTACGTTGAAAAACTTAAACTGATAGGGCTCAGCTGACAGTGGGTTCATTTGAAGGTGACAGTCTTACCAACTATGCTTTTGAAATAATTTAGTTGCACAGCAGTATATCTTTTCATGAGTTGTGCTGAAAGCAGAATGTTTCTTTTAGTTACATGGCATGTATTTCCTTGGATTGTGCTCTGATGATTTTTTTTTCCCCTTCCCATAGTTCTTCTTCCATTTCTGACCTTTGAATAACATGGTTCTGGGAAAAGACTTTCATGAGCTTTATAGTTTTGAACAGTTTAATCTGTCTTTTGGGGAAAGGATTGGTATTCATGATTTTTCTGTCAAAAGGCCTGACTGGAAAAGCCTTGAAGCTCCCTGACTACTATTTTTATTTGTTTAGGCAATTTCATACAAGAAGGAGAAGGAAAGTGCTTCCTTTTTAAATTAGAAAAATTTACCATTGCCACCCTCTAATTATAAGATTGTAGCAATTCTGAATGGTCTGAAGAATTTGATTTTGCTTCACTTTTTCTTTCTTGTGTATCAGGGTGTTTTGCCAACTATAATTCTATAACTGAATACATCTCTGGTTACCAGACTTTTATGAGGAGTGTGGGGGGGGATTGTGCCCTAGATGTGAGAATTCATTGAAAGGAAAACGGAAAACTTTGGTCTGTTACGAGTTAACTTGGGAATAATTACTTTTGTTCAGAACCACTGAGATGCACACTATCACCACACAGTTGAATTCTTTCCCTCCCTCCCTTCCACCCTCCCTTACATATTACTCTGAGTGGGACTATTGGTAATTCAGGAGCTTTGGAACATCTTAAAACATACTTATGCAGATAGTGACACTGTCTATAAACCAAACCACTTTGGAATTTCCAGGTATATATGTGCAATTATTGCATGACTAACGGATCATAATTGTTCATTGTTAACGTGACAGAATCTAGAATCACTTGGAGATATGTGTGTAAGCATGCCCATGAGGGGCTCTCTTAATTAGGTAACTGTTGTGTTGAGACCCATCATTTTAATTACAATGATGTGTGAGTATTTTGCCTGTATGTATGTATGCATGTATGTATGTATGTATGTAAATCTGTGTACCATATATGTACTTGGTGTCCACAAAGGCCAAAAGAAGGTGTTGGATCTCCTGGAGCTAGTTACTGGTGGATGTAAACTTTCACGTGCATGCTGGGAGTTGAGCCCTAGTCCTCTGAAAGAGCATCCAGTGCTTTTTATAAACACTGAGCCATTTCTCAATGCCCAGGAACTTGATTATGGGCAGGACATTTCCTAGGCAGGGGATTCTGTATGGTGTGCAGTGGGCAAAGAAAACTGGTTATACATTCATTCATTGTCCTACTCCATTTCTTGACTGTCATGCAATGGGACCATCTCCCAGGCGCTTTTGACACACTGAATCCCCTGCCGTGACAGACCTAGAATCATGAGCCTTTTCTTTAAGTTGCTTTTGTTGGAGTGTTTTCCATCAAACCAACAAGAGAAGAAATGAAGACAGCTGTTAAAAAGACTTGGCTCATCAAATGTTTCCCCCAAGTGGCAGGAGGTCTTCACAGCTCCTGTTGGGATGTAACCTTTGCAGAGCTCAAGGCGTTGCCATGGATCATGGGGCAGTTAGGAAACTAGACTGCTGATGAGGGTTTGCCCATCGACAACAGAGCAAACAGGCTCAGACGGCTGCGAACCTGCTTGTCCCCTGGCTTCTCCACACTTTCTCACTTGTGATTCTGATCTGAGTTTCCAGGAAATTGGAGGCTAACATTTTGATCCATGATCATTTTATGGTTTTATAATATTAGGGTGCTGGAATTATACTCAGATCCTGTCCACTGACAGCTCACCCACTAGCCCCAAAAGGCTTTCTTTTTTTTACTCTTAAAAATTTGTAATGGTGACATATTGTATGTCTATTTTGATATTTAGTATGATGTTCATTCTATTAAGTCAACCAAAAGACTTTTTTTAATGCTATGATAAGACCATCAATTCAGACTTAAAACAGAATTAAAATTATGGCAGATAGAAGTAGCTCAGGAAATATCTCAGACTCTGGCATGCAGCTAATCTTTTCCTAATTTACCAAAAAAGGAAAAGTGAGAGGATTGTAAGACTCGAGAGCTCAGCCTGAAAACCTGCCAGCGACAGGAAGGTGTGTGTGCATGGTGACTGTTGATGCCTTCACTTCGTGTGGAGAGCAGAGGAGCCTCTGGACTGGTTCAGATACTGCTATTGCAGAGGCTGTGCCTTTCTTTCCTTAGGAAGCTGGAAGAGTTTTCTGTTGGTCAACCATCTTCCCATGTGGCTGAGTTCCTTTTAATACTCAGTCACTACCATGCACATGTACACTTCCACAGTGGCTGTTTTCTGTTCTGGGTGGTCTCTAAGGTACCGTTGAGGCAGAACTACAGCATCCTGGAATCAAGGGGGATGTTGAAGACTGTTAGATTCTTCCTTTAGGTCAAAAGCAGAGAACTCAGTTGCCTTTGCCTAGGGTCCCATTTCAGAATCCGATCCAGAGCTCAGGCCTCTTGACTTGTGAATACTTTTCTTTTCATGTTGGTCGAGTCAGAAAATGTCACGATACCGAATTTAGCATGGCAAACTATTTATCTAGCTGCTTTTCTTAGGCTAGAACATAAACTTGTCTTTGGTTTTGGCTGCTGCAGACATTTTAATTTCTCTCTGTTCAATAGTTTCTGGACCTCTTTCCCTACATGATTGACAGTGACCTTCAGCCTAATTTATGTAGCACTGAGGACTTGATTTGGCCTGAGAACATGCTGTGGTCTCCCATTGGTTCTTGTCCTATCCTTTCCAGTGAATAGTACCTCTGCTGTGAATGCCTTGTTCTGCAACCCAGCATGTTCACCAGCCCCATATCTGACCTGCAGGGTGGAAAGCAGTATCTTCTTCTGGTGGAGATGAGCAGATGGTGTGATGAGAGTTGCTGAAGAGAGATCCTGTCTGCTGGTGATTTAGAAGATCCACCTCCTGACTTCATGCAGAGAAGAAAAGAGGAAGGTGGCTGTTCTGCAGCCAGGGTGTCCATTTACAGGCCTGGCAGTGGGAGATGGCGCCTTTCTGCCTTGTCCTAGAAACGCTCAAAAAACCTTTTATTCCCTTCAGCCCAGATCCAGCAGAGGAGGGATGGGAATACAAAGGATGTTAGACTGTTGCAGTCCTTCCCACTGCATCTGTAAAGTACTAGAAGCCATACAATGACCGTCCTACCATTTTGTTTCTCCTTGGTACCCAGCACAGCACTGAGCATTGGCATCTTGTTGACTGCAGTGACATGTTTACTGTTTGCTCTTTTATTAGTTCTGGGAATCCTGAAAGTCAGTCTGTACCAGTGTTTGGGCTCTTGCTTCCAATTTGCAAGCTTCTTTGGATTTGTCTCAAAGAATGTCTTGATGGTATTTGTGAATATAGTTTTGCAGTGTAATTTTACCTAAATAAATCACCATGTTTTTCAAAGCTCAAGTAACCTAATTCTACAAGCATTGATAGGTGTCCACAGCCATGATGAATGACAAGCTTAGGTTTTAGACAGTCCCCTCGATCTGAAGACATTGATCAAGTATCTAGACAGAATTTAGAAATGACAATTATGAAGAATATGACTCCTGAGTATATTATGGCCATTAAGTGAGATCAAATGTCCAAAGTGATAAGTAGTACTATACATGACACAGATACAAGGTTTGGGTTTTTTTCTTTTTTTCATTACTGATGGTAATTTTCATATGGAGCATTGACAATTTGGGTTAGGGCGGATGTATGAGATGTTTCTAGGATTACTGCTGTTGTTATTATTTAGTTTTTTGAGACAGGGTTTCTCTTTGTAGCCCTGGCTATTTTGGAACTTGCTCTGTAGACCAGACTGGCCTTCAACTCAAGGAGATCTGCCTGACTCTCCAACTGCTGGGATTAAGGTGTGTGCCACCACCATCTGGCTGGCTAGGGTTATTTGAATCCCTTTGTTCTCTTTTCGTTTGGAAATCCAAAGCTGTCCTTAGATGTCTGTCAGCTTCCATGGGGGCTTGTGTTTTCTTTCTCCCCTTGGCACATCTTATTTCTGGTTGTTTTTATTTACATTTACTCCCTGATACAGCCAGGCCTGGAACTTGCCTCTTCCTTAATCACACTTCAAGTCTCAGATAGCAGGGCTCTTATGTCTGAACTATTTTGGCTAAGGCAAGATTGATGCCACAATAAAGCACACAGGCTAGATCATACCTGCCTTCCTGGGAATTGTTTCCTCTAGCACTTCTGTGGCTAATATCACCTACAATGAGGCATGAGAGTTTACCACAGTATACTAGAAGATGAACAGTGTATGGGGCATGGATGATGGTTTTTTTTTTTTTCTTTTATATTACAGGGTCTTTAAACTTAAGTAAACTAGTACTTCTTCCACAGTTGGAAACAAACCCAGTTTTAAAAGCTAAGAAATTTTATAAGATTGGTAAGAGTTTTGCATAAGTAGCATAAATAAATCCTTACCCAGTGACCCCTCTGATCTTTAGAAAAGGAATCTTTTCTAGCCCTTTAACGTATAAGAGCATAGCAGCCTCACACACTCCTCCTGATGGAATGAGTTAATGCCGGTGTCTCAAGCAAGGTGCTCTTGTGTGGGCAACTGCTATAGTTGTCTTAACGTCTGGAGAGCAGAGCCTAAAACTGAGGCGGACTGAAATCTCCTGCCATAGCCAACTTCATTCAGAATATCAGGCAATTTGTACGCTGCGGGACCCTAAGATGTACAATCACAAGAACAAGCCACATGTTTTTCCCTAGAGATATGATTAACAGCAGCTGAAGTAAACTCCCTCCTATTCACTTCACCTGAGAAGATCATGAAACACATTCCAAGAACAATTCTGTTTGTTTGTCGAAAGTGACTCTTTTTTCTTGGTGTTTTCCCACAAGCACTCAGAATTCTCCTCACACGACTAACTTCATTCGTGGACTGTGTTCGAATAGTAGACCTCTTTCTTTAAAGTATCTTTAGCTTTGAATGTCTCTGAGGTGGGGTCTGAATGATCCGAATTGCCTCTGGCTTCTTGCTTCCAGGCTCCTATCCCTTCCCACTGACTCTTCCAGGTGGACAGAACTTTTGTATCCTCAGCACTTACAAACCCTCTGGCTGTGTGGCTTCCAGTCTTGGCATTCATTTCCAGGCCATTCTTACTAAAGGACTAGTGTATACAGTGTTACCCACTTCATTGCTGCCTTTTTCCATGTCCCACCAACAGGTGACATAGATGTTCTCTCTGCTCCTGACAGTAGAATCTGTACTTTTGGCATCCTGCCTGACTGTTCCTATGTAAGCTTTTCTAACTCCTCTCTCTGAGAACTCTGAACATCAAATTTCCTCGGATGTCTTCTCTCCCCAGTTGACATACTCTAAAAGGTTGTGTCTTCCATCCATGACTTCAGCATTTCGTATAGTGCCAAAGACTATAACTTTACTGCATTTGAGCAAGGCTTAGACACCAGTGATAAGAAGCATCACAATTTTACATCCCACAAAGGAAGAGAAGACCAATGCCAATTAAATAACAGTGAAATGCAATCTCCTTAGTCACACATGTGAATTTCATTTTGAAAATGTCAGCTCGTGGTAAAGGAGCAACTCAAAGTCCCAAGTGTAATTTCCTTAGCATGCATTAAATGCTACTTGGAGAGTATGAGGCCTTTTGTGTCTTAACTAGTTTTCTCAGGAGCAGGCAAAAAGCCTGCAATAGCTTTGTCCAAGAAATGAATAATTTTCCAAGTCTCATCTTTAGCCATGAGAAAGATTACTGCTGTGTTGCCGTGTAGATGAAATAGACTTGAGATAGCTGAACAGTGAAGCATAGCTATTCAACTGGTAGGTCTTCAGGATGGTGCCAGAATTGAGGGATTTAGTTTATTTAAGGTTGTTCCAGCTACCTTAGCATGCACTATGAAGTGGTCCCCAGGCATCACTCTGTCTTCACACACTTTGTCCAATGGTGGAATTGTCACAGTCATTACCCATTTCTTGAATTGTTACACACACTGGTGTATAATTTTGGTGTTTTACTTTCATTTATTTTTTTCTTCTATAGCTTCAAAATTGCTTTTGACAGCTCTGGGACCTGTGAGAAGCATCGCCAAACTTTGAGATTTCGTTTTCCTGCAGCAGTATCCAAAGTTAACAAAAAGACATGGGAATAATCCCATTAACTCTTCCTGTCTGCCAACATCTCTGTACTTCATGTTGTTCTACTGGGCTTTCTAAAAATACTTTTAAGTGGGATAGCCTCCTTCATTTCTGTGGGGAGAATATCCCATACTGAGTATTTTTACCTTAAAATATTACCTTATGTTCAGTATATTAGAGTAAATTTCAGTTTTGCTAGTCTTAAGAGCAGAAAAAATATTTGTATTTTATTTTTACATATTGTTAATTAGTATGCTAACGTTAGCTACTTTAGCTACATACCTTTAACCAGCCAAATGATTTTCCCCCAAAGAAATACTATGAAAATAATATATCTCCTTAGTTTCTCCTTTCATAGCTGTTTCATATCTTTAAGTTGGTTCAAAATAGAATGTTTGGTAAATAAAATTATGCAACCATATGGGAACTGAAAAAAAAAGCACCTTAAAATTGTCTTGGGTCAAAGAAGAGGTAAAACCTGCAATATTAGACTTAATTCAGTGTGAGAAAATGAGCTGTGTTTCATGGAGCTAAAGAGTTGGCACTTGAGTGTTCTTCTCAAGGACCCAACCAGTGGCTCATAGTCCCCTGCACCCCCAGCTCCAGGATATCCAATGCCCTCTTCCTGCCTGCTCAGGCATCTGCACTCACATGCACAAACACACACATAATTGAAAACAGAATAAACCTTAAAATAAAAAAGAGCTGTTTCCCCACAAAAGTCACCATGTTTCAGTTTCTACACAACTAGTATAGGCTGTCCTGACCGGTGTGTCATATGAGAGACCCACTACAATAACCTTTGAAATTACTCTCTATAAAAATATGCAAATATTTGATAAAACACATTTCTACACAGCCAACAGTTGGAGAATTCTATTCATTAGAATCATTAGAAAGATTTTCTAGCAAATCAGAGCGGATCTCAATCTTTAGGGTTTCTTTTCTTTTTTTTTTTTTTAAACTTTATTTATTTATTTATTTTGCCTTGGTGTTTGCCTGGAACTGGAACTACAGACAGTTGTTAGCTGCCATGTGGGTGCTGGGAATCGAACCCGGGTCCTCTGGAAGAGCAGACGGTGCTCTTAACCGCTGAGCCATCTCTCCAGCCCCCTCTTTAGGGTTTCTTTATGTACCTTTCTCTGATACCTTTTTTCCATTTGTATCTTTGTATCTCCTACTATATTAGTTTATGTGAAAGCAAACATCCATACACCATGTCTACAACTTTACAAACACATGGAAAAGCATACTGTTTTCTTTCCTATAGAACGTAGCTTAGCCATACTGTCCTTATATAAGTGCAGCACTTTAATGCATATATGTGCTGACTTATGTGGTGATATATTGTATATTTAATAAACATAACCTGAAATATCAGAGGATGACTCTGTCATCCACAGCGAAGCCTTGTAGGTGAGGGAGTGGTGACCTGCACCTTTAATTCCATCACTTGAGGCAGAGATTGGTCTGGATATTTGTGAGTTCAAAGCATAACAGAGCCAGGTGGTGGTGGTACACACCTTTAATCCTAGCACTGGGAAAGTTGAACAGGCAGGAATTGAGATAGCTTAGCTTGGGGGTGGGACGGGTGGTATAAAGTTGGAGAAGGCATGAAGTTCTCCTGCATGCCCAGACTGTCAAGCAATTTGGGAAAACAGGCCTGAAGAATTGGCTGGGCAAGAATTGGCAGTGGTTTGTTCCCAGTCCCTCTGATCTTTCAGCCCCATCCCCATATCTGGCTCTGAGAAGTTATGCCATAGACTTAAATTCAAAATTTTGTATAACTACAATGAAATAAAAGCACTGACCTATTTAACACTCAGGGAAAGAATACAGCTTGTTAATATTTTGTGGCATTTAGAGTCATTTTTGTAACTGGCACTTTATTTGATATGTATTATCATAGTCTGCCGTTGAATTAAGAGGCATATTTCGTTTTAATTATTGGAGAGAGACATTCTTAGATGTTTTAGAGTAAATGTAAGGTTACTGAATGTTTTGTGATTAGATCTTTGGATTTCCTCACACTTCTCTAGGTTGAAAATGTCCGGTTGGTCGGTCGAATGTCTTGTAAGGGAGCAGCACTGGGGACTTTGTATCTGACGGCCACTCACGTCATCTTCGTGGAGAGTGCGCCCGACACAAGGAAGGAAACCTGGGTATGAATGATGTCCATGTTTTTGACGTTACATATTTTTCTTTTGTTTCAGGATAGAGAACATGGACTATTTTTGACATTTTGAAGGTGATTTCTGGGATGTGTTAGAAAAGGGATGTCCTTCTGAAATCATAATTTTATCTACCTGATGTACTTATATATATTTAAACATTAATTGTTCAAAGATGGGCCTAGCAGTAGCAGGAAGGTGCAGGAACTTCATGCTGTAGTCATGGAGAAGAAATTCAGTCATGTCATCTGGAGCATGTCTGTAGGGCCTGATTTACTGTAAATATTATTTGCAAGATGATTTTTTAAAAATATTTTTTTTTAAGTTTCGTACTTTCATACAATGTGTATTGATCATAAGCCTCCCTCCACTCCCCCTAGTGCCCCATCTCGTCTCCCTCTCAACTTCATTTCCTCTTTCTATTGTTGTTAATAATGCCTTAGTCCAGTTAGGACCGTCCATACACGTGGTTACATTGTTAGTCACTGGGGCCACATCCCGAGAGGGGAGTGACTCTTCCCTTCCCAGGAGCTGTCAATTGCCAGTAGTTCCTCCAGTAAGGGTGGAACCACAAGGGACCCTCTCCTATGCAGGATCTTATAAATTATCTGTTTTCTTATTTTGTTATGTTGACTTGACTTTTCTGGTAATTTCAAAAAGAAAAGGAGAACTAGAGACTCGTCCCGTCGTGAGGTGTTTTTGTGCTTGATCATCAAAGTATTAGACATTTCTGACATTAGATAGCAGTACAGACATGACTTTACCACCCACAGCCAAAATCTTGACTTGTAGATCCCATACTCCACGGTCAGGGATACAGTTGGCAGAAGGTGGCCAGTACTACACAGTGGACAGGAGCTTCATGGAGACCTACCCTTAAGGACAGAACATAGATCTCTTCAAAAGCCAGGGAGCCACAGTGCAGAATGGATTATTTTCTTATCAGTTGGTTTTGTTAATGGAATGATGACTGCAGAGGAAAAAGGGAATGGGGAGTTACTGATAAGAGGGTGCAAAGTTTCAGACAGATAGGAGGATGAGGTTCTGAGGGTGACTGTATTGTATACCAGGATTATAGTAAATCATAATGTTTTGTGTATTTCAAAGTATCTTGAGTAAATTTCAAATGTATCCTCATAAAGCTGATATATATACCATTTTATATATATATATATGTTAGTTATCTTGATTTAATCATTCCATATCGTGTACACATATTAGAATAGCATACTGTACTGTGCTCTGCCTGTTGAGGATGACAAACAATGAGAAAGTGAAATGTTTTCTTTTACAGACTTTCTGACCACCAACAGCTTAGAGAGCAAGTGGCCACTGAACTTGAGCATCCCGTGTGGAATTAAGGAGCATGGTGGCACTTCCCAGTGGAGCCATCTCTGACTTCTGTTGATTGCAAAAGTTTATTTTACAAACTTCCCATGACCTTATGTAATTTTAGCTATCAAATGCATTCAGCATTTGACTTCCAAAATGTTCCCTACCTGAAACTGTGCAAATTTAAATGCTGAATATTTATCTTCAAAATAGCAAGTGTGGATATCAGACAGTCTGGAACTGAAAACTTAAGCCAATAATTCCTATAGCTGATTCTGACTTAGAATCATTTCTTGTAAGCAAAGTACAGGTGTTGAGCAAAGCAAATTTGGAGAAGTGTTTATTGTCTGTGCAGCTCAATAGACCCGTTTGTCCTTGTCAGTCTTGTTTCTTATTTATGCTAATAATAATAATAATAACAACAATACGCACGATAACTTTTGGCCCTAGATTCTTCACAGCCAGATCTCCACCATTGAAAAGCAGGCGACGACAGCCACTGGCTGTCCCCTGGTCATTCGCTGTAAGAACTTTCAGATTGTACAACTTGTCATTCCTCAGGAGAGAGACTGCCACGATGTGTACATCTCCCTGATCCGCCTTGCACGGCCAGGTAGGCAAAGGAACTTGGAATCTGAGAGATGACTTCCGAAGAAAGGCACAAATCATGATGAAAAATTTGTATTATTCTTAGAAATAGCTGTGTTTTAGAAGTTGCTTGTTATCCTTGTCCTGATTATCACCTAGTACATTAGCCTTGCCTTTTGAGGCCTCCCTTGAGTTATTGACTAGAGAGACCCCTTGATAACCTTTGTATTCTCATTTCCTAAATTGCAGTTACATTTGGTCTAAAGCCACCTTAAAAAATTACAGAACTTTGGAAATTGAGTCACTTGGTATAAGGTCTAGGACAGGATTTACAAAGTGATGAGTAGAAAACATTGTAGTACATCCCGTACCCTCAGTGGTTTTATGTCTTGTTTATTTTTCTTTTGTTTTTGAGACAGGGACTCACTGTGTAGTCTTGACTGGCCTACCTTCAGAGTTCCACCTACCACCACTTCTTCAGAGCTAGAATCACAGGTGGAGCTACTGTGTTGGCCATTTTTGTTGAGAGTTTTGTGAGGGTGTATGTTTGGTTTGATCATTAGTAACAACTATCTAGGCTTTTGTAAACATTGGTAACTGCTGATGGAGTACCTGATGTCTCTCCTAAATAGCAGTAAGAGTGTTTAGAAATGGAAAACGGGCAGTCTGTGTAACTGGGTTCTTTCAGCTCATGTAGTAGTAGCTGGATCTTCAGATGGACATCTTATTATATACCTCTAGAGAAGTGTTCTTGACTCTCTGCAAGGGTTACAAGCGCTTGCTTAAAGGAAATATGCTTCCAGGTGTCTTGTAAAGAGATCTCATCAAGGTAGAACTCCAGTGTCACACAGAAGGTGTCAGTAGGGGAAATGGGATATATGCTTATAGTTTCTTTACCAAATAAATTTTGGTTCAGGATGAGAAGTTTTTGACCTTTGAAGGACATTGGATTGGGTTCAGACCTCCCTCATTTGTAGATAGTTTAGTCATACCTGATAGTTGCCACAAGCTGGTCATTTTGACTTTGCTTTGTTCTTTCAGGGTAGTTTGGTTGAGACTTTCCCCACTTCGAGCGTGTTAAGAATAACTGCAGTATAAGCCAGAAAATCAGTTGAACTTTCTGAAGGGTGCTCTATAATTGGAACAGCAGTTCTGGGAAGATATAGGCTAGGCTGCATGCAGCAGAGCTTGCAAGAAGAGTTACGTGCCAGCAGTTTCTGTGTCAGTGATTAATGGATGTGCAGGGTAATGAATGCGCTCTGACCGGATTAATGGGATTTAGGAATAGCTGGAGAATGGGGAAGGCTGAAAGAGCAGCTCTGAGGGTGGGAAAAGATGTGGTGGGAGGAGCAGGCCCTGCTAGGACTTACTGAGGGTCCCTCTGCTCCCAAAAACATGCTTTTTCTCCAAAAGTAACATTTTCGTCATTAGATATTATATGGAGTCAAAGATCTGATTGGCTGCCTTTTCTATAAAAGAAAACAGTAACTAATTATCACCTGAGTGGATTTAGGATGTCTTAGCATTTTGAAACACTGGCATTAAAGATGTCGGGTTATGTAACACACTGAGTTTTAATAAGTGTGTGAAGAGACAGAGCCCAGGCAGTTCAGAGCACACTGCGGAATGCAGTTACTGGCTATGGCCTCAGACATGGGAAGAAGAAGATGAGAGGTGTTCATATACAAAGCAGCAGCTCTTTCCTGGGCAGGCGTTACTCATCACAGACCATGTGGACACAGTTGACAAAATATGTCATTGTTCTCCTTATAGGCATGTCAGTATGGAGGAGGCGAGAGAAGCGGGGGTGGGGTGTGTGTGTTGGGGTGTTGGTTAGCTGGTTGAAGGGTTCAGTACAGTGGTTATGCTGGTTCATGGATCACATGTCATCTCTTGTGGATATGTCTAATTGCAGGATGCTACAGAAGACATTTTCCCCTTTTCTAGAAAACAAAAAATGTTTGGAAGTTCATTTAACTCAAGACTTATAAAGGAGATCTTTTCCAGCTCTGTAGGTCCTTTGCATTTCTGGGACTACTAGAGAATTGGAAGAGATTTAACTGGGTTTTATTTCATATAAACAAAGATGGGTAAACATTTGGCCATGGGTTATAAAAGATACCAGTAGAAGACAATTTAGTTAAAAGAAAGGTTGGACCCAAATGAGAAAATTTGTTAATCTAGTGGGTCTGACTTACTAATAAGAATATGAAATTCTTTGAGTAAGAGAAGCCTGTTTCTCAGAGGGCTCTGTTTTCCCATGTTTCATTATTTGCCTTCTGTTTGTCTCCTGCTGTTTATTTTTGTATGATTTATCTTGCCTTCTTTAGTGTTTGTGTATCCTTCAATACTTAAATAATTTCTTATGTTTATTTTTTACCAAATTATAGCCTTTTTAAAAAGTTCATTTTTATTCTCAATTCTGTGCATATCTTCTTCCCCCTTTGGGGTGGGAATTGAACTTAGGGGCCTTACACATGCAAAGCACTTATTGTACCACTGAGCTACACCTACAGCTCTGTGTGTTTACTATGGTTTTCAGAAATCTTCTGGTTGAGTTTCTCTCATTTGCTTAATTTGAATCTTTTATATTATCTAAATCATTGATGCTTCAGCACATTTTCAATGGCAGTTTATTTTTGTCTGTGTCGGTACATATAGTTCTGTGTGTATGGAGGCTGGAGAACAGTTTCAAGTATTGTTCATCAAGAGCTGTCCAATCTTGTTTTTTTAATTTATTTTAGTTTGCATTTTATTATTTTATCTGCATGAATATTTGCCTCTCTGTACTGCATGTACGCAGTGGCCAAAGAGGCCACAAGAGGGCATTAGGTCACCTAGGACCGGAATTAAAAGCTGCACATGGCGCTGGGAATGGAATTTGGATCCTTTTAACCATTGGGACATCTCTCCACAAACCACCTTTTGTTTAGAAAGAGAGTGTCTTCCTGGCCTGAATCACAAGTAGGCTAGGCTGACAGGCAGATTGAGCCCCAGGAATGTGCTTGTCTCTGCTTCTCCAGTGATGAGATTACATGGGTGAGCCACCATACGTAGAGGTTTTTAATGTCAGTACTATGGATTAATCTCGGCTTCTGTTTACAAGGCAACTGCTTTACAACTCTTTCATTTTACCACCCTGAAATTTTTTTTTTATTGACAACATTCCTCTGAGTCTGGTACTCCTCCCCATGACAATAGCTTCCACAGCCCTAATGTTGACTTGTTTAAAATGCACAGTGAAGATGAGACACCCCTACTGTTTTATTTTAGGGGTGCAAAATCCAGTAACAGACTGTGTTATCTTCTTACTGTTCTCTGATGGGCCTTCCAGGACATTTATTTTGAGTTGGCTTAATTCAGTGGATTGTTTAGGACTTTCAATACGTAACTTCTGATCCTAAAATCTTCACAGTTCTGCATCCTCATGGTAGCTGATGGTTTTTCTTTCCTTTTGTTTTTCTTTGAATTTTTAAAGTACTTTTAACATTGAATTACTCTATTTTCTAAGTTATGCCACAAGGAGATAGCATCTCTTTGTATTTTTTGTTCTCATAACTTTTTTTGCTGATAGCTACAAAGCACACTACTTTCCTTCTTTCCCGATGTGTCCCTTGTAACCCACATCTCTCTCTGTCCACACCAGCCAGGTCAGCGGCAGGTTCCAAGTTGAGAGTTTACTCTTGATGAAGTTGTGTTTTCTGTAGAAAGCAGGGAATTTGACCATCGGGGAGGAAGATGATGGTGAGTAAAGGAGGCTGAACTGGAGTGCAGTGACTCTTCTTTCCCAGGGCTGATGAAACACAGTGAGCTATCTATGCTAGATTTTTATTGTGCTTTTTTTGACTAAAATACCAATCAGGCTTTTCAGAAACACTCATGCTTGATTTTATGCAATATGTTTAGGAACTGTCAGTTTGGTTTTTGGGGTAGAATAACATTCAGATCTGCCTTTGTTAGATAATTATCTTGTCTCAGTAGTTAGTATGCAATGATGTACTAATACAGTTTCTTTTTAACTTTCTGTGATTTAAAACACAATTTTTAAAATTAAAGGTGAACTTTATATTACTTCTACAGTTCAGAAGCTTGGTTTGTTCTGTTTTGTTTTGTTTTTTTCTTTCCATTGTTGTTGTTTTGCTTGTTTTTGCTTTTCATAGGAGGAGGTTCATTGTGCCCACCTAGTAAGGATGCCTAGGATGAGGCCCCCTCCTCCTGTCCCACAGCAGAAGGTGTTTTGCTGGATTTGATGGCACAGACTTAGAAATATGAAAAGTTGAAGGAATGTTCATCATTTCTGTTTTAAGAAGGGTGAATCAGCTGCAGAAGATGGCCTTATTTCAACAGGCAGATAGTTTGTTCTGTGTTCAAAGTAAAAGATTTCATATATGATGAAAAGCTTCTGTATAACAACTAAGTCACGGGCTGAGAGACAGCTGTGTATTCTAAGACATACATTTGTAAGATATCCAAACCATCTAAGGGACTTCAGCTCTGTGTGAAGAGGAAAACACATAATCCAAGTAAGAATTCCAAGGGGCCTAACAAAACATCTAAGAAGATTTACATGGCGGGTAACAGGTGGAGAAACTTGGCATCACTGATCATTAGGGAAATAAAAGTGAAAACCACATCTATGAGAGGTGAGAAAGAAAAAAAGGATTCTTTGAGATCAGAAAGGATATAAAGAAGAGAGAACTCTATGTACTGTGGAAGTAAGTGAGTATATGTGAGCAGAGCCATTATCCAAAACAATGTGAGCACTCCTCAAAAAACTAAACATAGAGCCACCACCTGATCCACTGGACAGACTTGACATTGTTACACTGAAGAGCTGTCTTCTTCCATGTTCATTTTAGCAGTATCCACATGAACAGTTTATCAGCCTGTGTGTCCATCAGCTGATGAATGGAGAGTGTGGTTATATATTACATATTTAGTAAAACATGAATATTGGGGAGAGAGCACCCAGTCAAATCCTAGGCAGACAGGTCAGGAAATTCTTAAACCTTGAATACAAAGATAATCAGCTGAGTCAGTCACACACACCTTTAATCCCAGCACAGGGAGAGCTGGGAATGGTGACCTCCACCCTTGATCCCACAACTCCAGAGACAGAACTTCTTCTGTGTCTGTGAGTTCAAGGCTTCATGCCTTTAATCTTAACCTAGATGAGATAGATAAGATATATATAAGGGCTTATAAACCCCCCCAAAAAAGCAAAAACAACTAAAAAAAAAAAACCCCAAAAACAAAACAAAACAATTACAAAACAACTAAATAAAAATTTACTATAATACTTCCTCTCTAATATTTCAGCCTTTCCCTGATATTTAAATCTCATTTATAATACTACAGGAGAGAACAATCTTCAGTATACATGTGTGTAGTTACTTTTCTATTACTCTGACTAAAACATCAGCAAAGGCAACTTGTAGAAAGAAGACTATATTTGGTTTAGTTGCGAAGGGTTGGAATCCAGAACACAGCTGGTGCTGGAAGCCAAGAGATCACATCTTCAACCACACCCAGAACACAGGGAGAACAAATTAGAAGTGGGCTGAGTCTATAAAACTGTCAAAGCCCTTTGCAGTGATGGGCTTCCTCCAGCAAAGCTCTCATCATCCTGTATATTGCAGAGCATTCCATCTGGGCACCTCTTGGCGGAGGGGACGAGAAGGCTCAGAGTCTACATAGACTCGTCAGGCAAGAAGCAGACCCAGACTCATTTTAAACAAACAGTAATCCCATAGACTCGTCTAATGCAGATATGGGGCAAACCTGTACCCCTCCTCCCGACTTCCTATTGGCTGTCAGCTGTTTCCTTGGCAGTGTTGTTTTTCTCTCTCATTGACTTCTGGCCGTACCCATGAGGCACAGCAGCAGACTGCAGACTGGCTCAGTAGAAAGCAGCCATCACACATGCCCAGGCACACTTCCTGGAACAAGCTAGTCTGGCTGCATTCTCCCTACCACTCATAGATCCCATAATCTGCTCAAATAGCACCAGCAGGAGACCAAGTATTTAAATACCTGGGCCTATGGGAGACACTCCTCATTCTAGTCCCTGCAACACACAGTGGATGACTCAATAGGCAAAAGTTCTGTCAGTATGGGTGTAAATAGAGAACCAAGTGCTAAATAAAATAAGCCAGACAAAGGAAGACATATACGGCACATTCAAGTTTAGGTTTGAAGTCCAATACACTTGGACTCACCAAAACGGACAAAGAATGATGGGCATTCAAGAGGGGAAGTAGAGGAAGGAGGAAAGTGTCATCGAAGAATCAATCCAAAGGCTCAGTTAGGAAGAATAGGCCAGATTTCACCTTATTTGTTGATCTGTTACATAGCATGACAAGCATAGCTATTAAGGAGTTTCATATATTTCAACACTACTAAAAGCGTAGACTCTAAATGTTCTCATCACAAATGTGTGTATTATTTGAACTTCATTAGCTTGATCTAATCCTTCCTTTAGTACTTAAAAGTATTAGCAGGACTTGCAAGGTGACACAGCAGTTAAAATTGCTCACTGTGCAAGCTTGATGGTGGACTTGAATGTGATCCCAGGTCCCATTGTGGAAGGAGAGAAGCAACCTGTGAATGCTGTTGTCAGAGCACCACACCTGTGCCATGGCTCACATACACCTGTACACACACACACAAATAATAATACTGATAATCTCAACATCACACTAGACCTCATAAATAATATGTATGCCTAGAATTTGTCAGTATGCAGATTTAAAATATCTACAATCAGAATACCCCTAAACATTTCTTTAGTTCAAAAATGTTTTAAGTGTGACTTCCTTGATAACTGTTAAATTTTTTGCCATATTTTTGGTAAGCATTGGGGGTGGGAGGAAGAGAACAATTATGAAATGGGAACTAGTCTGTAAGACTTACATTTGTGTTTGGGTTCTTTTTAATTTCTCAGATTACACAGTTCCCAGTGCACAGTGTAGTCTGGCCTCTGAGTAGGAGGCTTGCCCGAAGTACATTGGCAAGATCCAAGTTTGGCCAACAACAACAAAAATAAAATGGAGGCTTTCTTGCCCTCATAAGGAATTTTACTTAAAATTGGGGCTGAGGATTTGTTTATTATCCCTTTCTATAAAAACTGTGCAAAAGAAAACATCTTATAATTTCAGTGTATACCTAGTCTGATGTCTTCCAACTGCAGAGTCTTCCTGTCCAGTGTCCTTAGTTTTGTTCACTTTGACTCTGCTGCATCAGCCCACATACAGACAACTGGCACTCATGGGAGGTTCTTCTCTTCCTACCTTTAAATCTCTCCGTAAACATTTAACAAAAGGAAGCTTCACTTCCATTATTACCTACCCCCTGGGAGCTAAAAATTTCTCAAGAGATCCTTTTGGCATTTAAACAAATTACTTTTGCAGTTAGCATTATGGTACAGACATCTGAGTCATGAAAATGGAACTCAGACTGGAAAGATGGGTCAGTGTTGAACCAGCTCTTCCCAGAACAGGATCTCAATCTTCTCTCTGTTCCCAACAGCTCATATGACAGAAAATAGTTTTACTGATGGTGTCTGGTGTGTGTGAGTGTGTCTGTGTAGCTTTCTTATCTGACACACAGCCTGTGTTCTGCTCTAAAGTTTAGAACAGTGATGTCAAGAAAGACTGAAGTGAAATATAATTTATCTAGTTGGCCTCTTACATGTCTAATGAAAAAAGATATACCCCTTGAAATCTCCTTATATTTCTTCAAAATGTGACCCTTGTCTTCCTTCTTTCCTGTGAGTGAGTCATCTAAATAGCAGTTCAACAACCTTATTGCTGAGTTTTGCTTGGCCTCTTGGTGGTTTTCAGATCCTTTTTAGGGCCTTTGGTCATACATTGGAGCATGAAATTGCCTTCAGAGTGCTGTCAACAAGCTGAGCACGACATGGGAGGACCTGGGAAAACCGTGAGGAGATAGGCCCACTTTGGAGAGAGAAGAGAAATGTATGAGGATGGAGAAAGGGGCGGGGGAATAAGGGAAGAACTGAGCACTGCTGAGGAGGATATGGAGCACGGGGATGCCAAGCCATGGCCCCCTTTAGCAGCTGTGTGGCGGGCGCTGCATCAGTGCCGTTCCCCAGTCCCCTCCACCTCACTTCTCTCGTCTTTGAAGTGAGGGCTGGATTAGTTCTTACCAGCTGGATTGAGTGGTTTCTAGAACAGAATCTAGAACAAAACAAGGACTCGTCGTCTTTAGACATTCTTAAGTCTTGTACTTCCAATACCAAATCCATAGGCCACAGTTGTCCACCCAGTGTTTTCAAATGTGGCTGTTCCTGAACTGTACTGTAGTAATACACATGGAGTCCCACCAAAAAAGAACAAAATTTGGTTTTTGTACTATATACATGTTGAAGTAACTATATTAGCTATGTTGGATTAAAATATTATTAAATTAGTTTTACTGTTTTATTTTTCAATGTGGCAACAGGAACTTTTGTAATGGCAGTATGGCTCATATGACGGACTACATACTTCCCTTGTATGGCAAGACCAGAGCCAAAAACCAAACGCTAGGGTTTATTGGAAAACCAAACGCTAGGGTTTATTGGAAAAGTGGAAGCAGTAAGGCTCATGGGCTTGACCTCACAAGTCTGAAGAATAAAAATGTCCTGGTAAAATTGAAGAAGGGCTTCCACTATGTATCCCTCAGTTTGGATTCCATGTACTGGCTGCTGTGCATTATGACCTGATTTTGTTAATGACTTCTATAAAGATCTTAAGAGGACACAATTATGTGTTAGCTATTAAAGTACACTTTTAATGGAAATGTAACATAATCTATAGCTTTTGTAACTACTTTGTTTCTGCTCTTAATATTGTGAGCATCAAAATGTGTCCCTCTTAGAATTCATTCCAGATCCACACACAATAGATGTCTAGTGAATTCCTACATTGTCAATTGTTTTTATGCTCCATATTTTATGTGTTTTGGAAAATATATTCACTTTTGAAGCAGTAAAAGCAAATTTGCCCCCGACGATCAAAGGTCCTGCTTTCTGCAGGGAAGGAGGCTCTTGGAAAGTTGAATCCAAATGCCCCAAGGTCTTCTTGTCATTGCTGGGAGGGGTTTGTGTGACCCTGTGCACAGCAGCAGGGTGCCCTTGTCCCCTTGCCAGGGGTGGGAGGTTGGGATGGTGAACTCCAGCTGGGACAGAATGTTTCTGGGGCAGTTTCTGGCTCTGACTTCGCTTGATTTGGCTTTACTCTCTTTTTCTTGCAGTGAAATATGAGGAGTTATACTGCTTTTCCTTCAATCCCAAGCTGGATAAGGAAGAAAGAGAACAGGGCTGGTTGCTGATTGATCTTAGTGAAGAATACAAGAGAATGGGCCTCCCTGATAACTATTGGCAGCTCAGCGATGTGAATAGAGACTACAGAGTGAGTGGCATCATCCTAGTGGGATCCAAACACTTAATCCCCCAAAATAGCAATGGCTGCGGTTAGCATGGGATAGCTTCTATCTCCTGTAGATGAAGTCTCAGGGTTCCCAGGTCTCCTTTTTGCTGGTTTCCTGCCCCCTCTACTACTGGGGGTTTTATGCATGCTATAGAAGTGAACTGCCACTGAGCTATATCCCTAGCCCATTCTGGCTTTCTTTTCTAGCTGCACCTAGAATTAGTCCCTCAAGACCATCCCTGCATACATCTCCTCTTAAGGGGTGAGCATGTGGAAACTCAGGAAGGCCCAATGGAGACTTTGTGGGCAGGCAGTTGACGGGAGAGCTGGCTGGGACCTCATTCTCCCATCACATCTTTTTATAGCACAGAGGACGATTAGTGGGGAAATCAGAGGGACTCTGATGGCAGTTTGGCACCAGCCTCTTGATGTTCTTACTGGATTCTCAATTGGTACATAAGGTCACCAAGAGCCTCCCCAGAGAGATGTGGAAAAAAAGTGCCTATACTCACAGGAAGGAGTATAGAGAAAGGGAACCCCTTTGTTCTCCCCAGTGATGGACTCACACATACATCAGTATTAGCTTCAGTATTAATTCCTAGTGCTCCAGGGAGTTAGCAAGAGAGGGGAGACAGAGACTAGGGGAGGGGAGAGAATAGGGTTTAACTGTTGTGTATTTGTGAGTATGTTTGCTGAGGCTCTCAAGCCCAGGATTGTGAGCATGTCTGGAAAACGCTATGCAGCTGAGATGTACTCCAAGCTCACTCCTCTGTCTTACTTTCCTTCCTTTGTTTGTAGTTACAGACTCTGATAGACTCTTATTTAAATAGTGCCTGTGTTTATTAGCCATTCATAGCAACTCTTTGAGTTGCCTATTCACACTCTAGCTCCTTTATTCTAGATTATCTCTGTATATTTGTAGATACTGTTTTGCCTTAAGTAATTGTTATAATTCATGTAGCTATTAAAGATAAATTCCAGCATGTTTTCTGATCTTCAGAACTTCTGATTTATGAGTTTAGGGGGTTGTTTGTTTTGTTTAACTCAAGTAGTCCAATCTAAACTCAAACCCTATATCCGAGGATGGCTTTTCACTCCTGACCCTCTTGCCTCCACATGTAAAGTGCTTTCATGTCTGGTACATGCTTCCATGTACACATTTACATGCTGTCATGTAAATGTATATGTAGAGTGTTGGAGACTGAACCCAAAACATCTGTGCTGCATCTCAGCTCTAATCATTGATTTTAATCATGAATTGTGCTTTTCTATATTGCTAATCTTTGTCCAAATTTGACACTGTATAAGATCTACAATTAACATTTTTACTAATTATGATTGCTATTGTTTGAGACTAAATCTTATCCCAAGATCAGGTGGTTCTTCACTATTCTCCAGAATATCTCGGAGATACAGATTATTTGAGATGCAGATAGTTAGTCCTAATACTGAATCTTCTTTGTAATTATTCTTAAATTCAGTAATTGATACCTTACTTAATCTTCGAGAAGTATAAGGTTAATATAATTAGACCAGATTGCTCTCTTGCTAAAGTCAGTTTTTACACCAAATGTTTTAGCTTTAAGATGAAAATGAAGGGGAACCCAACTCTATCTAGTAAAAGAGGTTGGATGTCTTTATTTTGAAAGCAGCTGTATGACTGTTTTTGATCAAGGAAAAAAATTAATGTCAACTACAGCCAGTGAATAATATTTTCTTGAAAATGTGGCTCTTTTACTTTTGATGATTTTTCCCCTTATAATTAACATCACAAGTCTGACTCATACATAGTGACTGGAGCCCTGCATTACACAGACTGAAGACCAGGTGTCACACAGCATTTCTTTTCCAGAATAGCCCACAGCAAAAACAAGACTGGTCATTTACAGAGGGTTTTGACAGACAAGGTGAAAACCTTGGGAATTTTTTGACTTGAGAAATATCACAGTAATATCTTTATTTATTGCCAGTTATGAAATAGAACAACAGTTGTCTTCCATAGTAAGATCTGACAAGCCATCCACTGAGAAAATTTCATTGTAATCCACTTCGTATGAATTTGACTCTATGATTGAGAAAAAAATGTGTTCTCTTCCCTCTTTCTTTATGAGTTATTTTATACTTGTCATCAGTTCTTTCAAGTGGGTGAGAAAAGCCTGCCAGTGATGGAGGTGCCATCGGATGAGCTCTGCTGTCTTCTGTTTGCCCGGGCAGGTTGGCGATCGCTGTCATCATTGTTGTCAATGCTGTATCAGCTTTGACACCTACGACACCTGCTTGCAGCGGCCCAACACTCTAAGCACGAATTTTATTTCATACACAACCCTGAAATCATCTTTTTTTAGATAAAGTAATTGGTGTCTATTACAAGTTTAAAATTTTAGTCAGGCTGGGAATGTAGAACACTTGACCAGCATGCAGTGGGCCCAAATTTCAGTCCGTGGAAGTGGGGAAAAAATTGCTCAATCTTTCTTGTAATATAATTTAAAATATGATCTAAACTGCATATTTAATTAGACTTGTTTACTTCAGCTTCCTACAGCTAAAATCTTAGCATATTTTATTTATAAATTACGTTGCTCATACCCTTATTTGTCATAAATTCCTTGAAATATGTAGTAGGGCCTAAATGTTTAAAAAGATATTTCTGTGTAGATGTGTCTCAGACCCTGACAACAAACTATTCTCCCAGGTCTGACTCAGACCTTCTGGAGAGCATGGATGGATAGTATCTTGGATGGATAGCATCTGCATAGGTAAATATGTTTACTGGCAGGTACCCAGGTCAGTAGGGATCAGTTCTGAGAATGTGACATCTGTATGGCCTCCCTCTGTTACTCATTTCTGCCCGGGGTGCAATAGTAATTCCTGTAATAAAATAAGGTCTTGGTAACAACTTACTGCATGAGCCCTGGAATTTCCTAAAAATATTTTTTAGGACAGGACCCCACTGAGGCACGTGGGCCTGTAAAAAGGCAAGCTAATTTATTGAGAAATGCAGGATAATTTATTTAGTGTGAATAAATTTTTTTTTTCTTATTCATAAACAGTAGCCCACATTATTTCATTAACAAAGCCAAATAAGAAATAAAAAGCAACAGAAAAGCATTTTTCACTCTTGTGAACTTTTCACATTCTCTCTGAATTTTCCCTTTTGATATTCCAAACCAGACAAAACTCTCAGGTGGTTCCTGAGGAGTTTTGAAATGCAGTAGCATAAATTATACTTTGTGACACATTCTTCCTTACCTAGATTTTTATTACAACTCTGTGAATTAGTATAAAGTGACAGCAGTGAGATTTCTAAGATTGACAGCATTTTTTTCCTTTTGATTAAAACAGAACCCAATTTGCTGTCCTTATCACTTTTTAAATGTACACTTAGTAAAGTCCATATGCTACATTGTTGTGCAATTGAATTCCAAACCTCATCATGCAAAGCTAAAAATTTGTGCCCATTAAACACTCTCTCCTCTGGCTTGGCCTGGTATTTAGCATTCTATTTCCTGTTGTAATGAATTAGACTCCTTCTGCTACTGCTGCATATACATGGATTCATGCAGTGTTATCTCTATGTGGCTTATATGGCAGAATTTACTTCTATTTTAAGGGTGAACAGTAGTCCAATGTGTTATAGAAGATTTCCAGACCCGTCTGGGCCAGAAGTTTGAACCTTGCCCTCGGTGGCTTTGTCTTAATGGTATCCAGCAATTTCTCAGTGTCACTGATTCTCATTTCACTAACAGGTTAATGCTGCTGAACTTCCTTTCATATGTGTGCTGACTGTGAACATCAGTGGGGATTCTCAAGTCTCTTGCCTGTTTTTTTTGTTGTTGTTGTTTTTTGTTTTTTGTTTTTTGTTTTTTGTTTTTTTTTTTGTCAAAGCATTTGATTTTATTGACATGAAATTCTTTGTCTTCTGGATAATAAACCCATGCTTTGTTTGTTTGCCTTTATATCCCTTGGTTGCCTCTTGGATACATAAAAGTTACTGTTTAGTGTAGTCTCATTTTTTTCTTCTAATGCTTTCACGTTTAACATTGTACATAAGAAATGAAAACCAGATTTAATAGGAAGCTTTTCCTCATAGTTTTAGGGAATTTTGCATCCTACATTTATACCTTTAATCCCTACTGAGTTAATTTTTGTGTAAGGGCTAAGGATTCACCTTTTTCCTTTGGGTTTGGATTTCTATTTTTCCCAGTAACTAGCTAAGAAACCATTCTTTTCCAATAGTCTTGGTTCCTTTGTTAGGATTACTTAGCTGCACATGTGAGGTATATTTATGACTGAGTGCTCCATTCTTTTGGCATCTTTGTCTTTCTGCCAGCATCACAATCTTTGGATACATGTGACTGTGTAATCTGCCTTGAAATTATGAAGTATGAATCCCCAAATTTGTTCTTTTAAAAAGAGGTTTTGACTATATGGAGTTTCTCAAATTCATATTAGTTTTATGATAAATTTTTGTATTTCTGAAAAATGGCCATTGAGACTTTGATAGGGTTGTCTTGAGTCTGTAGAGTGATTTGGGTAGGAACATTGTAGCCATATTGGGTCTTCTCATATAGGAATTCAAGTTTCATTCATTGTTTCTTGAGAAGTATTTGTAGCTTTCAGGGTAAGATTCTTAGTTTTCACTTGGAATGTTGCCTATTTTGAAAGGAGGATAAATTTTATTCTTTCTGCTCCCTAAAATACTGTTATTAGAACTGGAGTTGAATGACATGATAAGCCTGAGGGTATCATCATCATTAATTGATTCGGCAGATGCTTTAGAGATCTTAGAGATCCTATTGGAAGGTGCGTCAGAATGCCAGATACTTGGCTCATAGACTGGTACTCATGCTCTAGAGAAGCAATATTCCTTTAATAGAGTTGTATCCAAGAAAGGAGGTTGTGCCAGCTAGTTTTCAAAACTGGACATTGTGGATTGGGCCCTGGTAGGGGAGCTTTGGCCTTTGCATTGGCCGAGTCATGAAGATCCACCCACATTCTCCTCTGGAGAGCGATAAATGTTCAAGAGGCAATGACTGTCTTCCATAGTAGTGAGTGAAGAGGGCTTTGTGTGCAGAGGGAGCCTCGGAGTTTGGAGCTGGCTGTGAGTGTGAGAGAGCTTGGCCGTGGGTCTCTCTCCCTCTCTTCCCGTAGTCTCATTTCAGCCATGGGTACATAACTGTGTGGCTTGAACCACACTAGACATGTTTTGCCTTCAGGAGCTGCAGAGTCCTTCACTTTCGTCTTGATCTTCAGAAGTTATGTGCAGTATTTTGAAAAATCTTCCCTAGTACAGATTGATATTTCACTTAGCCATAAAACCTTTCAGGTGTTTTTGTTTTGTTTTGTTTTGTTTTGGTGTATGTGTGTGTTGTTGTTGTTGTTGTTGTTGTTGTTGTTGTTGTTATAAGGAAGAGTATGGGTAATCCTCAATTTACTGAAAACTGCCTTTCTTTTAAAACTGACAGTTTTCAGCACATGACAGTCTGGTGCAGTGACCATGTCTTTTGCCCTTGGGCCAGCAGGAATGGTGTGTGATGATTAATAATTTAGTAGCTTGCTTGCTTGAGACAAGACACCAGGCTAGAATCAGGAAGGAAGTGCAGTGTTCTGTGGTGACATTCTAGCTGTCTGGGCCCTAGTAGGCTGGGCTCTCTACTCCTAGAACAGAGTCCCCAAGCCCACATGAGATTGAAGCTGTGCTTTAGACTGATGGTCTTTCCTTTTATGGCCTTTTAATCTCTAGCCTTATGACTTCTAGATGTCTGGGGAAGGAATTCAATGGAGGCGGACAGGGACTGAGGGCATCCTAACAAAACCTTGTGTCAGCAGTCAGGAGGCTGATGGCTCTTCTGTGCTTTTTCATTCCCTTCAGTGGCACCTTGTAGTGTGGTAAGGGTGGGTGGAGTTGGCCAAAAGAACTGTCAACAAAATATTACCCCTATTGCTACACCCATGTGGATTCTGTTACTATGACTCCAAAGATGCTTGACTTCCAGGAAATAAACAGTTGCTTGATGAAGCCCAGGAAACTGCCATATGATGGATTGACTGATGGGAATGCCAAACACCAGCGTCCAGCAGCAGTCACCACTGCCAAGTGCTGCCACTTATGGCTTTGGTGGTCTATAAAGTGCTCAGTCATGGCTGTTGTCTGATTGTTTGTTTCTATCCACACCCTAAAATGCCATTACTAACCTATCAGTTTTGGAGATCAGAAAACCAAAGCATGCAGTGTAGTTTGGCCCTTTGAGGAGGTTGCAATCACAAATGCCAAGCCTCGTACAGAGCAGCTGATTTCTGGTTCTCAGTCCTATCATCGCCTCAAGGCACCATGTCCCACTGTGGCAGTTCCTGACAGAAGGAGCAAATCTTTTTTCCAGTACTTACAAAATCAACACATTGAAGTGCAGATAAAACTGGTACATTGTGTGGTAATGGGAGGCATTCCATGAAATCCTGTCTAGAAATCTTCCTAAGGGAGGACCCGGGAGACTTCCTGAAGAAAGTAGGGCTGGGTAGGCTCGGCAAGTCTGGAGGAGACTTGAGAGGACAGGGGCAGGGCTGCTCAGAGCAGACTGGAGAAGTACACGGTGTGCCAGGGACAGAGGGGTAACCTGAGGATATAACTGCTGGCATTATATTTTAGGAAATTGTCTCCACACAGGCTGCCAGTCAGATAAAGGAGTAATGTTTCTTCAGCCAGTGGGATGCAGAATTACAGTTTGTACCTTTTGATGAAAGGAATACTCGGTTGTTACTGTCCTCCCCACATAAAGAGTCTTTGGAGAGCAAGGACAGTACCCAGTGACAGGACGTTCATAATTATGTCACAAAATCAGCAGTGCCTCACTCCTCGGAGTGGCTGCAGGGTTCTTGGGAACAGCTTCTTTTGTAACTTACTAGGAAAGCTAAGATCCTCAACCTTCAAGCATGTTGAAATGGAATTACTGGTGTCAGTTTGCAGTGTAATGCTTGATTGTTTCAACATATCTTTATCTTTTCTGGTGACAGGTTTGTGACTCTTACCCCACGGAACTGTACGTCCCCAAATCAGCCACAGCACACATCATCGTGGGCAGTTCCAAGTTCCGGAGCAGACGGCGATTTCCTGCCCTTTCTTACTACTGTAAAGAAAGCCATGTACGTCTCAGAGAAGCCCTCCCTCTGTCTCACATTCTTCTGTTATGTTTTATCCTACATGGGAATTTTTTAGCTGTCTCTGTCTGTCTGTCTGTCTGTCTGTCTGTTCCCTTCCCCCTGGTTTTTGTCTCTTTCCCCGTGTGTATTTATTTGAATTCTTAGTGGCACATGGATATCCAGTGGATGGTGTGAGACAATATAGTTTCATGCAGAGACTTACCTTTCATGTATATTTGGCAATAGAATCGTGGTAGACTCATACAGTACCTAAGTGATCAGCTACAGGAATGGAGCTGTCCTCCCTGGAGATGCTACTCCTGTTTTTTTGGTCCTCAGACGAAGAAGGCTACTACTAGCCATCACTTCCCTACTCCAGATCATGGATGAGGAGGGACGCAGAATGCTCCCACTTTAAAAGGAAGGCTCTGAGAAGCATGTGTGCCATTTCTGTTCATATCCTATTCATCAGAGCAGTGAAAACAAGGTGCTATGGAGTCAAGCCTTACAGTCTCACCTACAGGAGGTGTAACTGATATGCTACTACCCTAAACTGATGAGGAACTGAGGCCCCATACTTAAGTGATCAGGAGCTGCCCCAGGCTGTTAAGCCAGGAGACTAACATGCTGAGGATCCTTATCTGTAGAAGTAGTGTGTGGTGAGAGCTTGTATTAGGGTCTCTTGGTTTTACCAGATATCACAGCACCCCATCACATTAATTTATGTCTGTAAATGGACTTTGTGGAACTCCCCACTACCCAGACACCCTTTGAGATCAACCAACTTTGCAGGTCATGGTTAGAGACTGATTACGAACAGCTTTCTGGGTATATTTGTTACTGAGAGTTGCCAGTCTTCTTTGTTATTATCTTAGGGTTTATAGGAGTTATTTTGCTTTAAATTATGTACAACATGGTCTCCTAAATTCACAGCATACATTTCTAAGGAACAAAACTTATATTAAGGCAAATTTTCTTAAACAATACAGGCTTTCTTACTTTCTGCTTCTAGGCTGTTCATTGAAACAGTAACTAAGACGTTACATAGTTACAGGAATGTTAGAATGTCGTACACTGTAGCACCTTTGATAATAAACACCTTGGGTCCTTTAGGAAGATGAGGTTCAGAGAAGGTGTGTAATTTACAGTGAGAACAAAGCTGAGATTCAAATCTGATTCTCTGAAATGCTGCTCTTAGCGGTGTGCCATACCACCTCACTGCATTGTTTCGGGGCCTGGAGATAGGGAAGTTGTTGGTAGGCCACTTTTCCAGCATTCACAAAGCCCTGGGTTCAATCCCTGTGCTGAATAAACCAATTGGGTATGGTAGTGTACCCAGAAATCGTAACCATCAGGAAGATCAGAAATCCAAGGTTATCCTCAATTATACTGTGAGTTTGAAGCCAATTTGAGCTAGAGGTGACCCTGCCTCAAAAACTAAATAAACAAGAAAACCAGGTCCCTCTGATAGTGACCACTGGGGAGGCTTTGTTTCTCTTAAAGCTGCTGGGTAATGGTTAGATTCTCTAGATGGTCTGACTCTAGGGTGTGTGTAAGAGCCATGGAGTATACAGAGAATGCTTTGGTTCAACTCAAAGTTGAAAAGTATGGGAACAAAAGAATCAGTGGGTAAAGAGTTTCATTTGGATCACAGCATTCATTGACCGCTAAGAAAATGAACTACAAAGTAACAAAATCTAGTCTGCTATCTCTGAGTTACATTTTGTAGTAATCCCTGTAGCAGTTAGCCTAAACTAACGATTCTTTAACCTAGAGAAAACATCCTACAGAGACAGTTTCAGGATCCCTCAGAGCAGAATGCAGACCCTAGTCCTGTGCTTATTGACATCATCAGTTCTGAGGAGTAAACCTGGGGTACTATGCATGCCAGGCAGGTACTCAAGTGGTGTGCTATGTTTCCAGCCCTGTTTGACCTTTTATTTTGAGACAAGGTCTTATTGAGTTTTCAAGGGTGACCTTGAATCTACTTTGTACTTTAAGCTGGCCTTGAACTTGTCATCTCCCTGCACCATCCACCCAAGTGACTAGAATTTCAGGTCAGTGCACCCTGCTTGGCTGACTCTTACTCCTTATAAGATTAGAAGAATTAAGCCCTTCGAAGCTATTTGTGATGGTTTCTTCCCAATAGACTCAGTTTACACCTGACCCCAGACCTTTAGGTGTCTCCTGTCACATTATCTTGCTTCTGGATCTGGCTACATCTTTCTGTCCCATCTCCCTCACCCATGGTTGGACCTGCCGGTCCCTTCTCCTTCCTACCTGTTTACTGAGAGCTTGAGGACTGCCTGACTCAGCTGCCTCTTTGCTTCTGTTTCCCCTGCCTTTGTCCTGCTGAACTGTGAACCTGGCTCTAGGGCCCAGTTTCCTTGAACCACTTCAGCAATTGCCTATCTGCTACTGCGGTGTTCTGGATTCTTCATCCAGTTGTTCAGCTCTCCATCCCTAATTTCTTGGTTTTTAGACTAAGAGAAGGGCTGGTGTGGTAGTGCATGCCTTTTACCTCATTACTCAGGAGACAGAGACAGTTGAATCTCTGTGACTTCCAGGCTAGTCAGGTTTATAAAGCCAGTTCTAGGCCATCCAGGGCTACATGTTGAGACTCTGTCTCAAAATTAACAAAACAAAACAAAACAAAAATACCCCACCCCTTCCAATGACAGCATTGAAGTACACTTTTTTTTTTTTTTTTTTTAAGAGAACCCAGGCCAAGGTCAAGTTGCTGGATTGATTGGATTGATATCCTAGCTTGCTTGTTGTGATAAAACCCTGACCAAACAGCCTCAGGAGGAGGAAAGGGTTTATTTGGCTCACAGGTTCCAGTCAGTGGAAGTCAGGACAGGAACCTCAAGTCAGGCACTGAGACAGACCATAGAGAGAAAAGTTATCCATTGGCTTGCTGTCCATGGCTTGTTGAATCTCCCTTCTTATATAATCCAGAAATACTTGTCCAGTGATGGCACTACTCAGGGGTCTGGGTCCTCCCACATTAATCAAGAAAATTTAAATGCCCATAGTTGTGGCCACAGGACAGTCTCTTGGAGGCAGGCACATTGTCAGTTAAAGTTTTTTTCTTCCCAGACATGTCTAGGTTTGTGTCAAGCTGACAAAAGCTGAGTCTGAATTCACAGGGGTGGTTTCATTTTATGGATGGATTTGTATGCAAAACCTTAAGCAAGTGATGATATGGGGGACGGTCCTGCTACACGGTGGTGGATTCACACATCACCGTACATATGTTTAGTCATGCATCTTATCAAGAGATTTACATGTAATTTAAATGCTAGAAGCTAAAGCCACTAAAATGCTTTGCCATGAAAGCTAAGTTTAATAGCTATGTGTATGTATCCTCACTTACTCGTGGCTGTCCTGTACATCATCCAGCAGTGTAGTAAGTTCTCCATGCTGTCTGTGGGGATGGGTCTAAGAGTTCCCCTAGAAACCATTGTCTCAGCATGTGCTAGTCCCTCACGTAAAATGTTTGCATGTACCCCACTCTTACTCTCCTCTGCCTACTTTACACTGGGTCTTGATTGCTTAAAATAATCAAGGTAAATAAATACTTGCTATGATGGGTTATTTAGGGAGAGATGACAAAAAGTCATGCAATACAGATTCAGTACTTTTATTTGAATGCTTTTGACCCATGGTTGTTCAAGGTCACAGCTGGTTAAACCCACCAGTGCAGAACCTGAGGAAATGGAAAGATGAGTGTATGATGTTGTAATTGCTGGGTAGGGAAGTGCCAGAACCCACTGAAACAGAGTCTGAAGAAACCTCTTGTTTCTA
Organism: Sigmodon hispidus; assembly: GCA_004025045.1. Classification (NCBI taxonomy): domain Eukaryota; kingdom Metazoa; phylum Chordata; class Mammalia; order Rodentia; family Cricetidae; genus Sigmodon; species Sigmodon hispidus. Next base: position 59,827 of record PVIH01003357.1, on the reverse strand, counting down.
AACACCATTACTGAGCAAACCTAGCAGTCTTGCTTTCATTACTGGGAAAATGTGACCCATAGATTCGATTTTGGTACTCATGATCCTTTTAAATAGAGTAGCATAAAAAATGATAAAAGGCACTAAATGTTTTCTCCAGTCTTGCCATCAATAATGTCAAGAGAGTAGTTATTCTGCTTTCAGCAGTGAAAAGAAATAATATCCATGAAAAGGAGAGTGGGTTACGTTTCATGATTTGGACCCTACTTAACCATCCTCACACATTCCTAAGGTTTTACACAGAAGACTTGCTCATGTAGATTAAAAACAAACATGTGATTTCCACAAAGTTTAATCCCATTTTCCGACCATAGTATGTGGTGCAGGCTAACCAAGGCTCCTTGTTCTGGGCATGGTCCCCAAGCTTCTCTGATGGTACCGTGTTGCTGTGGCCTCTTCTTGCAGGCCTCCATCTGCAGGAGCAGCCAACCCCTTTCTGGCTTCAGTGCTCGGTGTCTGGAGGATGAACAGATGCTCCAAGCCATCAGGAAAGCCAATCCTGGAAGTGACTTCATTTATGTTGTGGACACGAGGCCTAAAGTAAGTGTCAACATTTTCATCCACGGCTCTGCAGTCCTGAGTCCTAAGGCTGAAGGGAACCAACTCTTAACTGATACTGTTTCTTGCTCTGGTTGCTTCATCTATGAATGGTTGTTCTTGCCATGATCGGGCCATGGGGAGCACCTGTTCTCTGCTGCATCACAGATCCTGGAGGGGCTGACTATGTTGAATAAGTTTCTACTTCCCGTTTTTCACATTGTGCTGGTCATAAAGCGAATGGATGCTGTTTAAACAGCTTTACAAATTACCTGCCTGATTGGATGTGTTGTATGACATGTGAGTTAAAGTCAGCAATGCTATTTAAAAAAGAACACAGGGGAATTAAAACATGACATAGGAAAGAGAAAATAGACTAATAGCTCAAGTCTGTGTAAAAGTAAAACCGTTATGAGTAGGAGCTTAGTGGTGTAGTCATGGGTATTTATAGACATAGTCTTCACATCTTGCCACATCATACATACCGGGTCCCTGCCTAGTAAACTTTCACTGCACAACATAGATAAACCTCCTAGACCAGGGATGAAGATGCTGGGAGGTTTGCACTTGGAAGATGTGAGAAAGTCTTTAACTTCTATTATTGCCCTTCAGTCTTTCCTCTCTGTCTGAATCAGGCTCAAACCCCTTCCTTTTGACTCTCACACCCTCTCGTCTCCTCCCTGTGTCTTTTCTGTAAGATAGTGCTGTTCTGTGTTCTGTAATAGTCTGTGCTTTGTAGAGGATATTCTGCAGACAGACTCAGGACAGGAAGGGAAGACAGGGCTTTACTGAGTGGAGACTGGGAAGCCTTTTCCTACCCTGCTTTTCCAGTTTTAAAAAGAGATAAACAGATTGACCTGCTTACTGAAGAGCCAGTGATCCAGGTTGGCTCTGTGTAGTGTAACCTTCCCTAGATGGGAGCAGCTGCAGGGTCAGGCCTCATCCATGTTTAAAGCCAATTAATCCTAAGGATTTGATTTGAAGAGTATATTTAGTACTCACTTTGTTTGCTCTAAGGAGTAAGAAGTTTGGCTCTCATCTGTTAAATGAAGTTAGGTGCCTTCTTCTCATATTTATCCAGGCACACCACATGGTTTAAACTGTTTGCTTCACGCTTTCTTTCCCTTTCTGTTTTAAGGACCATGACTATATTGGTTGATCCCCACCCCCACTCTGAGTGTGTTAGGCTTCCTAGGTAGCCAGGAATGTTAATGGACGTTTGCCATGGAAGGTCTGCATGTTGACATACAAGTTTCCCTCCCTCAGTCCTTGCCCTGAACCCAGATTCACTTCCTGGTATAATTAAAAAGAGAAAGGCTTAGGAGGTGGCTCAGGGGATCCTAATCCTTGGCCTTTGAGCAAGGCTAAACCCACACAAGAGTTTCCAGAGCCATCTGCTCAGATGAAAGCCTGCTGAACTACTCACTAATAGAGTGATGGGCAGGAGAGGCTGTGACATCCTCAAGTATGTATTGACAAGAATCTCCTCGGAGTCACGTGCTGCTGCTAGAGATCAGTACATTAAAGGCTATGAAAATGTGTTGGAACAGTGTATATATATATATATATATATATTTTATCTTTTCCTGGGGAAGGGTTTAGCTTTAAAGACCAATATCACACGGTTTAGGGCTGAGGCCCCATTCAGTCAAATACAAGCTTATTTGTATTTGACTCTTTACCCAAAACATCTCTAGGGAACCATGTCTCCACTTCAGGACTCTATAGAGGGTTGCTACCTCAGTTGGTCATATACCCAGTGAAACTGGAGAGAGATGAAGGGCCAACCCCAAGCTCAGTCAAAACCATTTCAAGGCCAAAGAAGCAGGGTTTAAGGAAGCGTGGATCCTGACGGGAGGGGTAAGGCCAAGATTGGCCGTGTCATGCTCTAGCTACAAAGGTTGGTTTGTGGTCAGGGCCTTAGTGTCTGGCATCAGTGGTTATTATATTGTGTAACATGAAGTCATGGAGGGTATTTCTTTCTTTCTCTGATGATGAAGTAGTGTCTGTTCACTGGGTTTCATGCAGGTGGGACCTCATTTCCTGGTTGTAAGTACATCAATTTGGCAGATGGCCATTAACAAATGAAGGAGAATGGGAGAGAGACATTGTATTACATGGCAAGTGGGAAACAGTCTTTACTCCTGTTCTTTGTCAAGGCAAGAATGGCGAATTGCCTTTGGCTTAGGTTGGACCTGAACAGACTTGATAAAACCTTGCTAAGATAGCTTATCCTCACTGAAAGTCCCCTGTGAGCGCTGTGGGTGAGTATCCTGCTACGGCTGCTGGAATATACTATATCCCCTGCTGGAGTACAGGGGATCTCCCATGAGACTGAAATGGGCACTTCCTACCCTAGAGCTTGCATATCTGCCTTGAGAAAGTCACCCTCTGGGTACCTGTGCTAATAGAAGGCAGAGATGATTAACTGGTATTGCTCAGAGAAGCATTGTTAACCAGTAAGACATTTGGAATTGCCTAGTTTTCATTTCTTCCATGTAATCCCTTCTACTGACTACATAAAAAAGATGAGCTGGCAGAAAGCACAGGAGGGGGTAGTCCTGGGAAAAGCATTTGTCAGTCCATGTATCCTGTAGATTAGGAAAGAGACAATTTTGCATCATATGTGGCTTGAAAATTTAGATTAACGTGAATCAAGGTTCCTACTTGAATATAATTCTGGTTCTCTTCAATATGGGCAAGACATCTCTAGTATTTCAATGACCGTGTCATAGTTAAAGTTAGTAGGTAATAGCAAGATGAGGAGAGGAAGGGACCATCCTTTGACAACCTGTGTCAGTCACTGTTCTAGTTCTCCTGCTAAAGTGAGCTTTGCTGTGGTGTCCTGTTCAACACTGTCAGACCAGGCCTTGTCATGATCCTGGCATAAAATGTAACTGGTACAATGCTAGACTCCAAGGGTAGGATAGGGCCCTTCCTTCAGCTTGGTCTCATGACCAGTCCTCACTGGGTATTCATGGGTGTGACATGTGGGGTGGTACAGAACCCAAGCCTGTTCCTTTGTAGCTTTGTCTGGATCACCTCTTACCTCATTATTTAATATAGTCATATGTGCTGTTGGCCAGCCAGTCACTAGGTCTTGTTCTTTGTGTAGGGTGTGGCTGTAGTTAGGTGTGGAGATGTGTCTGTAACTGATAAGGCTCCTGGGCAGCACGTACTCTTCATTTTTTCACTGTTCATTTTTTTTTTTTCTCGGTGCTGGGGATTGAGTCTAGGACTTTATACATGGGCAAGTCAGTCTCTGTTTACTTTTTGTTTGGAGACTGCATCTTAGTAAGTTGCCAAGGCTATCCCTGAATGTGCACTGTTGTCCCTAACTTGGCTGCAGAATAGCTGGGATTACAGGCCTTTGCCACCAGCCTGGCTCACTGCTGAGCTGTTAAGTCATGTTGCTCCCATTGCGGGGACCTTCTTTATTGCCAACTCTAAGTCAGTTTCTGTTTTTTCATTGAAGATTCTCAAAATGACTCAGCAATTGTTCACCAGCAAAGAGTTCGAATTCCTTAACCGATGCTGTCTGGCTGACTGTAAATACATTGAGCTCCTCTTGAGTGTCTACCTCATTTCATTTACTGCTTCATCCGAAAGAGCCTCTCCATCCTCGCCAATAAATCCCATCCATAACTGTTTTCACTGGGCACCACTCTCCCAGGTGCCGGCTCTTACCACTCCAACCATCCACTTGGCCTGTTGGAGGCCTGGTGAGGATCGTCTGCTGCCATCTGGCACTGGTAGTTATTTACTTCAGGAGCAAGAACCGCTTTCTGTGCATCTTTTTATCCCAACCAATGACCTTTTGCTTATACTGTGGGCATTTTGCAACAGAAATGCTGATACCAGATAGTAAAGAGTTTTCTTATTTGAACTGTGTAGATTTTCCTACCCCTGTTTCTCAAGCAGATCTGGAAAGTGGGATCCATTTATCTCTGGGTTTATCTACTTGGAAATTATGAGGATCTGAAGTCAATAGTGTTATACTTAATTATGAAATATAGTTCTCAGCCAAGGGAGCCACATTAGACCTGCCAATAGTGATTTCTTGATATATAAACCGTACTGTGTCTGTCCTATATCTATCTGCTATCTGTCTGCCTACCTACCTACCTATCATCTGTATGTCCCAGTCTGGAGTAAGTTTTTGGATCTTTATTATTCCTAAAACTGTATTTCTGCTTTGAAAGTTCAGCTTTTGCTACATAAAGTAAATAGAGTTCCTTAAGTTTTTTTGTGTGTGACAGGTTAAACGCTGCCACCTTCTGTCCATCGTGTGAAGTACACAGTGTCTTTCATGCTTTCTCTGTGTTTTTAAGGAAAACTGCCAGTTTTCTCATTGTAGCCTCTTAATTATTTAAAGTGTGAGCGTATGTTGTATATGAAATAACTGTTGTAGTAAAAGTGTTTTCTTGTTATGTTACACATGTTTAGAAGAGGATGGGATATTCGGTGAGAAGGCTTGACTAAATGAAAGTATAATTTATGAAGCATAAAGCTTCTTGTGTGGATCCTGTTAATTTGTTGCATTTTATGATGCTCATTACAAAGGTGTAGCCAGGAGCCTTGAAAATAACTATATAAAGTGGTGAGTTTTATAGTACATAGTTCCATGAGAGCAACATCTGTGTGTAATTCCTGAAAGGAAAAATGTCCCTTAAGATATATTATTAAGGTTTTTCTTAGCTAAGGGTTAAGCCTGCCATCTTAGGACTGGGATCTGCTTCTGTGGACAGGGGTCAGTCTTCCGACAGTCCTCACCAATGGCAGAGTTGCTGAGCTGAGAAGCTGGGCCCTGCTCTCAGCTTTAGTGTCTCCTTCCTGATCAACTCGTTTCTATGACTCATGATCCAAACTTAATATCTGCTTCTGCAACAGTGAAAGGCTACCAGAGTGTCTGCAGCAATGTTGATAGAATTCCCCTGCATCTTGCCATCTTTCTGCTGAAATTGTCACCAAATTGCCATAGTCTTAGTAATTCTAATTCTTCTTAACAAATGTAAATAAATATTTCAGTTAGTGTGTTAACAGTGGGTGGTTACATGACACTCTTCGGCTTACACATATGTACATGTAGATGTGTGATGTATGTGAGAGAAAGAGAGAACAATAGATTGGGGCCTGTAGACACATTAATGTAGTTTAAATCCCAGATCACTGTACATTATGTGTCTACACATCTTTGCATTGTTTTTATAAGTGTCCAAGAAATATATCGGTTGTTCCATGTCCTGAATGTAATCGATGACTGTTTTGTTTTGCTGACCACTGCAGCTTAATGCAATGGCTAATCGTGCTGCAGGGAAAGGCTATGAGAACGAAGACAATTATTCCAATATCAAGTTTCAGTTTATCGGGATAGAGAACATCCATGTCATGAGGAACAGTCTTCAGAAAATGCTGGAAGGTAAACCATTTTGTTATGCACAGCAGTAAAAGAATAGTTAAATGTTTTGATGCCCACATTGAATAAGGTAGTCTTTTGATTTAATTTTCTGCAATGATACTGTTAAACACATTTGGTAAGTTGGGAGAATATGTTGCACTTGAGAGAATAATCATGTTGCAGTGACTCTTTAAATGTGACACCACCTTCTCACTTCATCACATGGTCATATCATTTGGCAGTTAGCAGCCAGAGCTCTGCATTGTCACTTCAGTATTCTAGATAACAATACAGAGGGGGAGAGCCAGCCAGCCCACCAGTCCATCTTCTTCCTTTCCCTCCCTCTCTTCCCCCTTCCTTCCTACCCCCCACTCAACGGCATTTGGAAAGAGAGCAGTCCTACTTTAAGGCACCAGCCCAGTGTACCTGTGGGGAGTCAGGTTCATAGACTGTCTCCACATTGCCAAGTGACTGTTAATGGAAGGACGGTAGAGTTCTGGAGCCAGCCTCGTTTCTGAATTGCCGGTAACTGCTAGAGTACACATGCAGCCCATGCTAACAGAGCAATGAGCACTCTGAGGACACACAGACTCACATATTCATGTGGAGAGGAAGGGAAAGCGTGGGTCATAATATGCAGAAGAATTACTTTTGTATCTGTGTGCTCATTAGCAGAATGTCTGCACTTCGTGCAAGCCTTTCTTCATGGCTGCTTATGTTCTTCTTGATCATGAGGTCTCATGAAGGAAGGAATCCTGCTGCCTGCAGAGGCAACTGGAAAAGAGGAAGATGCTGAAGCCATAGCACCATGCCTTGCCTACGAACACTGGAGTGCCTTGGAGGAGAGTGGAGTGATTGGGGGGCGGCTCTAGGGAAACTGGTTATCTGCAGAGTCTGGGATGAAGAAGGTCAGAGAAGGAGTTGAATTGCTTTGAGGGTGCACATTGGCCCTCAAGGAGTTGAATTGCTTTGAGGGTGCACATTGGCCCTCGGTGACTTACTCGGTTCTCTATTCCCTCTGGACACAACACGGTGTGGCAAGGACCTAATCATGCATTGGAGGAGGTATCACAGAGAGACCTCGTGTTTCCCTGTCCTATACCCTTCAGTTGACCTTAGTCATTGTGAAACTTTGAACACATAGCTGTTTCCTTGGGACTCTGCCTGCAGGGAAATTAAAGGGTTCAGTTAATAACTTACCCAGTCTTCTTTTATAGGACAGTTTGGTGACCCTGGTTGAACACTTGAAAAATTGACTACAGGCTGTGGGTCTAGCCCAGTCAGTAGTGTAAGGTCAGTAGTGTAAAGCACTGGACTGAATAAATGAGCAGTCAAATAATTAAAAGCCAGTTACTGGATCTACATACAGCACATAGCTCCAGGCCTATGCTCATCATATTTTGACAGTCTGTCTCTTAGGTCACAGTCCTATCCATCTAGGTGTGAATATCTGAGTTTCTTAAGCATCTAGAGTTTTTCATTTTGTCTTTGCTATAAATAGAACTTCAGCTGAGAAAAATGGGCTAGCCTGGCACCTTTGTTGAGAAGACACTCTTTAGCATGAGCCATGTTCACCATTATTGTAATCATTAGGAAAACTTCACATTGGCACATTTTATAATTTGCATTCAAAGTTTCAAACATTCGAGATCATCAGTTTTCTTTGGTACAGAAATTGCTCCTAGGAGTATTTGTACCCTAGGCCTCTGACTTTGGTTTCTAAATTACCCTGTATGTGGTTTTCAACCCTTGTCCTCTCTCTGGCCTGCCTCACTGCTTTTCCTAAAGGACAAACAAACTGACTGAGTTTGGGAGGGCAGCTCTGTTTCTCAGGGGTTATGGTGTTGCCCTCGGGCTATACGACGTTGTAAGCAAGGACGGCTTGGATACCTCTCAGGGGTCTCCCTGAGTACATTGTAAATCAGTGGTGGAGGCTCAGCTGCTGTGGGGATGCAGTAAGACCCACCTTTTTAGGGAGTTCTACTTCCGACATGTGCCCTTGGCATCCTAGGCTGAGAGGCAGTTAATGGAGTTCCCTCTTGACTCTTATTTTCTTCAAATTTGCTAAACCATGGTTTGGGATATTATCAGAAGAGATTATGAAATGGAAGGGGGGATTACTTGTGTTCTGGGAAGTTCTGTGTATAAGAAGGAGCCCCAAGATATTTCATCAGAAACAGAAATTTACGTTCAAGTTCACACCCTCTGTATGTCCTTTCGCTGAGCTTTAACTTCGAGGCTGTAAATCACAGTTTGCTCCCTACCTACCAAGCAGATGAAAGGTCTGTTTCTAGTGCATAGGAATTTTGTAACTTAATAGTTTTTATAGTAGTTTCCTTCTCACACAGGCAATTGCTTTCTGCTCAAAGCACCCTGGCTTTCCTGGTGTAAAAATGGTGCCCAGGGTCTGGGCATCTAGCGTGGGCTCTCTGTGATTCTAGTCTCTTGTAGTGGAGCGTGTCTTGCTCTCAGCCTCAGTTCAGTGTTGCAAAGGCCGTCTACCTTTTGTACAAGGACCACAGTTCGCAGTGCACACAGACGTGTTTAATGTCACAGCTTGGAGAGGTGGCGCAACACCCTGAGCCTCTTTTAGAGTTTGTCCGTAAACAGGGCTTTTGGGGGAAGATATTGCAGGGACAGATTTTCTTTTTATGATCAATGTGCCATCTTTTGGATATTGCCTGGAGCTTCTCTCTCTCTCTCTCTCTCTCTCTCTCTCTCTCTCTCTCTCTCTCTCTCACACACACACACACACACACACACACACACACATTCCTTCTCCCTCCCCTCTCTGTGAGTTCTGTTCCTTGCATTCCACACAAATCTTGTATTGCTGGCAGTTCTGTATCTGTGCAGCTTACCACTTAGTCACTTAAATAAAATGAAGAACAGCTACCAGATGTCAGGCTGGTTCTGGGGTGCTGGGGTAGTGTTCCTCCTGCTTTTCCTCCATCATCTCCTCCTTCCTTTTCCCTTCCCCATATCTGCCTTCTTACCCTCCTTCCTGTCTTCCTTTCCTTCCTTCCTTTTTGTTGGAAATAGGATCCCACTATGTAGCCCAGGTCTCAAACTAGATATCCTTACTTCTGCCTTCTGGGTGCTGGGTCATGAAAATCACAGGGTTATCACTTAAATGATTGTGTTTGATTTTCATGCCAGTGTTCTGTAATGCATGACATCTGTGCTACATACATAAAAGTCTTAGAGGTCAGGCAATTCAAAATAAAACTAGGCTGGAAAAGTTATAAAGATATTTGAATTTGGTCTGATAAGTTTTAAAGAATCATTTCTCAGCTAAAATAATAAAGTATCAACACTGTAAAGAAGGTGGTAAAATTAGTGCTTTGAATATTTTTGTAATGCACAAATTCTAGTTGGTATTTAATGAAAACTCAGAGCCAAATATTGGGGAAAAGGTGGAATATCAGAGAAAAGAAACAGACCACAGTCAATTCTCACCCAGCCAACTTCTCAGGACAAAAGCTATCTTCAAGGGTCCTCAGCCTGGCTGGTTGCTCCTACAGAAAACCTGAATGTCTGCCTACACTTGCCTTAAATATCTCCTCTGCCCAGTTTTACTTCCGGGTTCAACTCTGCATCATAATCTTAGAGTTAGGATTAAAGGTATGAACTAATACTACTTTAGGCACCATTTGTTGTAAGATGTTATTTGCTTCTTTGCCCCAAATAATCACACTAAGGCTTATATTGATTACAAACTATTTGGCCTATGACTCAGGATTATTGCTAGCTAATTCTCAGATCTTAGCCCATTTTTATTAATCTGTCATGGCTCGGGGTTTACCTGTACTTTATTACATTTTGCTTCTTGGGTGGCTGTATCATGTCTCTGAGTGACTCCGCCCTCCTTCCCCTTTATCTATGTTTGGATTTACTGCCTGATTCTAAGCTGCTTTGCCATAAGCCAAAACAGTTCCTTTATTATCCAACGGCATTCACAGCATACACAAAGACATCCCACATCAACATTCAGTTTGTAAAATTGCATGCCTGTTTTCGCTTTACAGTGAGTTCTGTGTATGTAGAGAGGCAAGAGAGAATTCAGAAATGATTGCTGAATTAGTGCAGGAGAATGATGGATGGCATTCTTGCCCCTCTGTATTGACAAAGTATGCGCCGTGTTTGTCACATTTATCAATACTCATTATCTTACATTTCCTGTATTTCCTAAGCATGTTTTGTGTGTGGCTGAGAATCTAATGGCCATCCTTGAGTATTGGAGGGGCCATTGAGTGTCAGCCGCCCTGTGTTCTCTTTTGTGGGCTCATACTGGGAAAGTCTTTTGCTGTGCTTACTCAGGCTGCTGGCAGAATTCAGCTCAGGATTCCACAGTTTGTTGGCTAGAGGCCTTTGGCTTTCCCTTCCTGTGGCTACTACAGTTGCTGTGTAGTCTTGTGCATAAACTAGTGACATGTGGTAATTTGCTCCTTTGAGACAGCTGCAGGTATTTCTTTCCAGTTCTGGAATCTAGTATATTACCATTTTAAGTAAGACATTTTGAAAAGCTTAATACTTTTTAAAAGCTGGCTAGGTGGGCTAGTTTGATCAGAGAGCTCCAGGTTCAGGGAGAAACTTTACTCAATATGTAAGATAGACACACACACACACACACACACACACACTCACATACACACACACATTTGTTAAGATCATGTAATAGAGGAACATTTGAATAAAGTGCTTTTTATTAGATTACCATGATCCTTGTTGGATTTGATTCTCAAAACAGAAATGTTCTCAAAATACCTGTCTACAGAGATATGTTGATAGAGTATTTGGGGGAGGTGACTAAATTCTTGACACTAACTTCTAAAGATACATTTACTCAAGTAAATGATTGTGACCTGGTTGAGACCACCATTTGGGAGGACATGGAGGCACAGAGTTAGCGACTTGTGCATCCTCACCTTGGTAAGTGATGGAAACATGGCTTTCCTCCTTAGCATAAACCTAATGCAGAAGTTTCTGGCCTCTCCAGGCCGCCATCCAGAGGAATCTCTCACCTGTGGTTCCGTGGCCACTTTCAGGCTCCACCACACTCTTAGGCACTCAAACCCAATGCCATACTCTAAGGCACTCAGCTCTCTTGCCTCTAGGGAAAGAAGATTGATATAGAAAATGCCTGGGTCTAAGTAAGTGAAAGTCCTAGGTTTGGGTGCCTGTTTTAGGGTAAAATTGATCAGATCTTTATTCCTGTGTGTGTAAGGTAGTGTAAATGATGCATATATTTCCTCATTGATCATAATATTAAGATGCCTGATAGACTTTCTCCCAATCTCAGGTCCATACTGTTGTCTCTTGGGAAGCAGTAATATATTTTAAAATACTCACTGGATGAAATGGATAGGTTGATTCAGTCAGCCAGATATTTGATAGGTCCTGTGCCGCTTTATGGGTCGGTTTTCTTAATTTCCTTATTCAAAAGACAGTTTCAGAGCCATGTAAGAGCACAGTTTATATTCACTCGGTATAAGTGCATCAAAAATAATTTAGCAAACATGTGGAGATTTCCCTGGAAAGGTGCTGGATAGAGGTAGAAATCTCAGTGACAACAGGGCAGATGGGAAGCGGGCCTAGAAAACACCGAGCAAAGGTTTCCATTTGCTGTAAAAGCTTTCTACATAGACTTCATCTTTTAAATCTACCATCAGTTCTGTCCATGCTGGCCCAGTCTGTATGACTGTTAGGTATAAGCATAGATTAACATTATACACTGTAAGTCTGTGAACTTGTCTTCATATACAATATTCACTGGTGAAGCTAACGAAAGCTACTGGGCATCCCTCATATGAGCCTGCCATCTGAGTTTTTTCAGGTCAGTGTTTATTACTCTGTATGTGTTTGTGTGGATATACATTTGCAAATGCATATGCGTGAGCATGGTTGTTATCTGTACATACATGTCAATATGCACTGTTTCCTATGGGACTAGCTCATACAGTGCTAACATAGACACACAAAATTTAGCTGGACTGTATCATTTAATATTATATTCTTTTAAGGAAAACAAGGCTATTCAAAGATAGTATTGTGTAGGGGTTACAGACAATACTGTCTTGAAAAAAGTGGAAATATTTTCAAGAATATTCTTTAGTTGTTGGGGCTAGATGGAGACCCTCCAGCTGATGAAAAATTCTCTATAAATGGCCTGTTTGGCTGGTGAGGCCAAGGAAGAGTTTATTGTTGCATTACTACATTAAATACCGTTCAGAAGTTTATTCTGAATCTCAGTAAGAGAGGAGGTGACACAGCTGACTTGACTGAACATTTCCCTTCTGCCTCCTCTCATGTCCTTCAGTGGCAGCATTTCCTACACTCTCTGCTCGTTCTCCGAGGATTGCGTGGAAACGCGATAAAGCCACCATCAGCAGCACATGGGCAGGCTTCTGTCTGCCTAGTAGGGCAAGAATATGCACTGCTGCTGCTTTGGGTACTAGGGAGTGTGGGGAACACCAGCCCCCCACTCCCCCTTTTTTTTGTGATTTTCTTCACCTTGCCCAGCATTTGCACTGGAAACAGTAAATGGTTCTGGAAGTGTGCTGGGAAGACCAGGAAGAGCTGCCTTTCTTCTGAGTAACTTTCTATTTCTTGAGTTCTAAAACAGCACATCTTATGTTGGCCTTTAATTTTTCAGTGCTTTGTATGCATATACAATAGAAAAGCCCTGTGCTTTTCTATTCTAGCGTCCAGCTGCAGGCAGTCAGGTACAGTTCTCTGCAATTGTGGCATATGCTTCTGATGTCAGCTGACATGAACTTCGTTCAGCAAAATGGTTTGTAAATATTGGTTTAGGTTTGGCAATAAGAGTGAACAAATCAGTATTTCTGCCTTATCCTGAGTTTATTCAAACACACATAAGCGCTTCATCTTGAAAAGCTCAGGCACTAATTGTTTCAGTTTTCAGTGTAGCTCCATCTGTCATGTGTGTTAATCATCCACAGAGCTGTTTGCTCTGAACATTGCCACTGGCCATTAGGGGAAAACACTCTCAGCTGTCACCTCACCTGAAGTCCTGCTGAGATGATTTTTCCAAGGGTGTGCAATTTCAGTGTTCCTGAAAGCTGAATTGTTACACAAGAGCTCTTCTTAGTATGCAAGAAATGAGCTGACATGGCAAGAACCCAGAAGCCCATCCATGCCCTTAGCACTGGCACTGTCTCCTCTCACTGCCAGCACAGGCCGTCTCTGGGTTAGCCACAGAGTCTGGTGACATCAGCTTTAAACTTGCTGTCATTTCTGCACCTTGTGGGAAGAGTGTAAACAGTACCCTTTGTTTTCAGCTGAATTATACATTTTGAGTGCCAAGGTACACTTGGGCCACTAGATTTTCTGAAATAAATATGTGTGCTAAGCAACCCACAGCCCTACAGTACCAGCCTGAGCGTTGGCCTCTTGAGTAAAATAACTTCAAGACAATGTTTTCTATGGAGTAAATGAATAGAATCACCTGAGTCGGACGACTCCCTCTTTGGAATGTGTGTATTTTAGGATTAAGTTAAACGCTTTGGGTCATAGCCTGAGGTTGGATGTTATAAGGAGCTAGAATTTGCCTCACTTCCTGTTGGCTGTGTTTGGGCAATGCAAAGACAGGTTAATGTGCCACAGGGAGGGCCTATTAAATATGTCAGGGCACGCTTTAGGGGCTGGCATTTGGCCTTTCATCAGCTTCCACTGTCTACTAATGATAATTGTTCTCTTAGCTTGGAGACCTTCTGCCATGTCCTGTGCTGCATTGCTTCCTAGGAGCCATTAGAACATCAACTTTTCCATGTCTTGTTCCCAAGACAGCTTTCTTCCAAGCACTCTTAAGTGACTTTTTCCACCTGTACAGGAGAAAAGTCCATACCTTAAGTTGTGTCAAGATCAATGACTCAGGGTGTGTTTAGGATACATAATTTTACAATTTACTCATGTAGTTTTCTTTTCAGTTTATTTTAAAGGTATGTATACCCAACTAAACTTCCCTGAGCAACCTAATGCAAGCCAAAGCTGTGAGCTGTGTGTGGGGTTTTAAGCTTCCTGGTGGTTAAACCTAAAAATTTAAAAAAGTGTAGATTAATAATTTTTAGTGTTTGAGATTTTCATAATGCATATAATGTGTTTGAATCAAGACCATCACCCGTTCTCTTCTAATTTCTGCTTTTATCACCACCACACTGTTTCCTCCTAATTTAATGTGTTAATATATTATGTTAAAAACCAATGAGTCCACTTAGTGATGGCGGTATGTGTGTAGATGTAGAGCTCTCTACTGGCCTTTTAGGGGCCATATCCTTGAAGAAAGCTGACTTTCCCTCTCTCCCAGCAGTCATCAGCTTCCAATAGCCTCATCTAGCTATGAGACTTTGTAACTAACTCCCTCATCCATGCTGGGATTTGTCAAGCTTGAGTCTGTACAGGTCTTGTGTATGCTGTGAGTGAGTTCATATGTGCTGCTGCCCTCTGAAAAATAGTTTTGTTCTAGTCATCCATTGTCCATGATTCTTGCAATCTTTTCTGTGGTAATCCCTGGGCCTAAGAGGTTAGGAGTGTGTGTGTGTGCTGAGCACTCCACAATATCTTATACTTTGTGTTAATTAGCATGAACTACATCAAGAAGCTTCTCTGACAAGCGTTGAGCAATAATTAACCCACTGCTAGCTGTATGGCTGGCAAAGTTGTTTTCATTGTATAGGCTGCCTTTCTGCTTGAGTGATGGTGTTGTGTTCTTCATGGTCCCATTGATCGTTGTTGATATTAATGCCCACACTACTGGGGTCTTGTTCAGAAAGGCCTTTTCTGTGCCTTGAAGCATAGCCTACCTTTCCCCTCCAACATCACGGTAGGTATCTCAGATATTGTGTTGAAGTCTCTGAATCATTCTGATTTGGTGGACAAGAGATGAAGATGTAGCTTCATTCTTTTGTATGTAGCTATCCAGTTTGACTAGCACTCATGTATATTGCTGGCCTTTTTGTCAAAACTGGGTGGCAGTAAGAGTGTGGGCTTACAACTGGGTCTTCAGTGTGTCAGGCAGTGGGGGTGGGGTCATGGCAGAATTGGGGGCCAGTACCTCAAAGGCACAGCTTAAGACATGTGTTCCATAGGGGAACTTCTTCTGTTGGCTCACATTTGAATTATGAAACGTGAAATTAAGAGGCCATGAAGTAAACCATGTGGTCGAGCCAGCCGGTATCCAGCCTCTTGTGCCATCTCAACTGGTAGAGTGTGGACCAAGTCTCACTCTTCTTTGCACTGTTTTCCACATGAGAAACCAGGACTAGCATCTTCCCCATAGTGACTGGTGTAAGAATGAGGAAGCCCAGCACTGGAAGCTCCTTAGAGAAGCATCTGGCTTTGCAGCTTTACTATGGTTGTTATTATTGCTACTAAAATTCCCCTTGTAGCCATGTTATGGCAAAGACTACAGGTTTGCTAATCAGAACACTTGTTTGTGAGATCGTTCTGTCTTAGGGAGTCTTCACTATGCCAGCATATTACATGTATTACCTTGTGTTATATTTACAGCAATTATTTGAGAAAAGTATATTATCCTTCTTTTACATTTAAAATGACCAAGTTTGGCCACAGAGTTAGGCAGGGAAGAATTGAAAATTGAACACAGGCATGCCTTGTGGTTTAATTCACATAAAACACAAATCTAAGACTAAACTGATATGAAATACTTTCAGATAAAGACACAATTATAAATAATGGAGCAGGTATCTGCTTAAATTTAGATTTAATTTCACTTGGGAGAGGACTCAAACTCTTACATAGTGCGATTTAGTTTTTCATCCCAAAGACAGGCTGTGGTCACAGATATGAGATAGCTTGCCAGGAAGAATGCTGAGGAATCAGCCTTCTTAGCTGCTGCTGGGAATGCAGAGTGCTCAGTTTCTATGGAAAAAAAAAATGCTGCTTTTCAAGTGATTAAAAATAGTTTTATCCTGTGATCTAGAGATCCAATTCCCAGATGGAATCCAAGAATGCTAAAAATGGATATTCAAAAAACCCTTGTGCATGAACATACATAACAACATTATTCAAAATAACAAAGAAGTAGGATGTGATTTTAAAGGAGTTGGAATAAGGACACAGTGCTAAGTGAAAGAAGTCAGTCATGGCATGACATATGTTGTCTGACTGAGTTTATGATGTATGAAATGCCTGAAATCAATCAATCAGTCTACAGAAACAGAAAATCAATAGTGATTACCCAGGGCTAGGGAACACAGCACTGAGATTATCTGCCAGACACAGATGGATGAGGGTGATTTAAGTGTTCCTGGGACTGATCTGAGTTTCAGATGCACAACATGTGCTAAAAACCTGTTGAACACATTAACTAGATGAATTGAATGTAGATGAATTACCCTAATTAAGCTATCAAAAGAAAGCAGGAAGATTTGAATGTCCTCCAAGGTTTCATACTTTTACACCTAGCCCCTTTTGAGAGGTATTACAAGAATGGGAGGTCAGGGTGGAGACGTCCTGCCTGGGCTTCTCTTTGCTGATCAGGGCCTCCAGCTAACTCGGTGCGAGGGGGAATGCTTCGTTAGTAGTTCCTGCTGGATGATATGTGTGATGTTTTACTACCTAACTGCTGCTCCCTGGTTTATTTATTCCCGATTGCTATATGCTTAACAGGCTCTTTTGAAGAAAAAGAAAGGGTGGAAAGCTAACCTTATGGTGGAAGGTAAAGGGTGGAAGACTTGGGGGTGGTGAGGGCTGAGTAAGGTCTCCAGAGTGAAGCTCACTGACAGCTAACATGCAGGTGCATGTGCTGGCTCTTGCCCTAACCATTGAGACACCCTCCAGAACCCTGCTAGTGGGACCAACCAGATGCCAGACCTATGCTCAGCTCAGATTGCCAGCCAAAGCCAACCTCTTTTACAGAGTAGTCTGCCTCAGTTCTTTGATTAGAGCTACAAAACTAGACTAAGACAAAGGAAATCCCTAGGTGTAGGAGGTGGAGGCTAGTATAACCTTGATCTTTTTCTGCAGTGCAGGCCTGGAGATGAAGGTGGCTTTAAAGGAACTTTACATTTTGATTTTCAATTAAATTCTCACTTGGAACAAGTTCCGTAAGATTCTAAGCAGGTCTGTGTTCCTAAGAAAACACCAGCTGCAGTTTTCTGTCTCCGTCATCCCTCCTTTCATCCCTTCTTCCAGGGCATCCTTTTGCTCTTGTAATCTTGGGCCTTGTTGATTTGGTTTCTGAGATCCCCTTATTCTTTACACGGTGTACTCTGGGAGTTCTCTAAAGGGGACGCTTGTGCTTTTGTGCATCTTCCTCCTACTTCTTACATTCCCTGCTGCTCTCCTCTCACGGCTCCTCCCCCATCATGAACATCACCTTTACCATTCTGCAGTGCCACTCATGGCTGCCGCTGATAACTCAGCCTCTGTTTCCTTTCTGATACTAATATATCCCCCAGGATTTTTTCAGTCATTCCAATGTTGTTTGCCTGGTTCACTCCATGCAACTCTGGTGTGTAGTTTGATCCTGAAAGATGGACAACCAACCAGTGGTGGTTAGATTAGGGGGCTTTGTTGTAAGGAGTGTTGAGCCAAGTGTGATGGCTCTACCTCCTGGCTATCACTTCTTATATTTATGTCATGGTCCATGACACTGCCTTTGTCTGGAGGTCTTAGGTACCTGGGATCTGGAACCATCTAGACAGGACTGTGTGAAGTCTTGCTGTGATTAACCACAGTGTCAGGAGACAGCTAGCTGGTCCTTCTCCATGCTGCCAGTGTGTGGGTCTAAATATCAGAGAAGTGACGCTTGTCCCTCATTCCCTTCCCTGCTCCAATGTAGACAGGTTAAATCCTGGTGATCATTGCTCTGCTGCATCACATTCCTCATGCTACTCCTGCATCTTCTCTGTCTTTTAACTGACAGTGCTTCCTTTGCTTGTCTTGTAAACTTCTCTTCAGTAGTGCTGCTACAGCAAAACTAAGCAGTATATACAGAGATGCCTTCACATGTATAAACTCCACACATAGGCCGCTCCCGTGAATAGCTCCCCATGCATACCTCCACTCACACAATTCTCCAGATGCATAGTCCCCCATATGCAGTCTGCATGTGTATAACCACCCACAAGCATAGATTTCAACATGCATGGTCTTCTCGTATGTATAGACTTCCCATATGCTTATCTTCCCCATATCTTGCTCACATTCATAGCATCCCCGAATGTATAGTCTCCCAACTTTAATACAACAGTTTTAGGAAAGTCCTCTCCTAGAGTAGCACGTTTGTTACAATCTGTGTACCTATACTGACACATTCCTGACTAGGAGACACATTTGTTACAATACATACACTGACACATTATTACCATTTAAACTCCAAAGTTTCCATTTGGGTTCACTGTTGTGTATATTCTGTGCATTTGTCTAAATGTTTAATTACTTGTATCTACAGAGTAGCTTTATTGTCCATATAGTGCTATTTCCTGGTGAGTCATCCTCTGTCTGATGTAACTCTGGCAACCACTGACCTCTTGCTTTCTCTATAGTTTTATCTTTTCCTGATGAATAGGAAACTCTTTCACATTGGATTCTTTCATGTAGCTGCACACATTTGAGGTTACTCCATGTTTTTTCATGGTTCAGATGTTCATTTGTTAATTTTTATTTTTGTGTATGTATGCATGCATGTGGTGTGTGTGTTTGTGGGGGGGGTGCGTGCACACGCACGTGTGCCTATGTGAGGCTCAGATGTTCATTCACACTGGATATCTTCCTCCTTCTTCACTTTATTGTTTTGAGATAGGGTCTTCTCACTGAACCCAGGCTCACCAGTTGGCTGGACTAGCTGGCCAGTAAGTTCCAAGAATCTCCTGCTCTTCCCTCTCCCCTGAATACCAGGTTACAGACATGCACCACTATGTCCTGATTTTCATTTGGGTATTAGTGATCTCAACTTAAGGCCTTAGGCTTGTGTAGCAGAGAATTTCCCAATTGAGCCATCTCCCTAGGCTACGATAAAACAGCTTCTTAAATGAATGTTTGTGCTGGGAATCTCACTGGGTTTTTCTTCATCATTATCTCTGTGTGAATGAGAGTTTAACTGCTGGTGGTTTTTCTGTGCCAGAAAATCTGATACATAGCAGGAGGCAACTGCTGAATTAAATATTGTTCTTAACAACTTCTATATGTACAGTTCTTGCAAAGACTTAAAGGTTGACGTGGGAGTTTAGCTTTGAAAGTGTATCTTTGTTTTAACACTCACACACCTAAGGCTCAGGAACATTACAGAAGAGGGCCTAGAAAGCCTGTAAGAACCAGAAGATCAGGGAGTTTGCTGTGAGGTTGTGTCTCCTAGCAACATTTGAATCTGTCCTTATAAGGTCTCACTAACATGACTGCCCAAACATGAGCAGAACAAGGATGACACCAATGACCATGCCAAACTGGGCAAGGAAAAGCCCATGAGGCCTCAAAGTGTACAGAAAGAACTATAAGTAACTGGGAGTGGGAGGCGTGGTCTTCCCCAGAGAAAAACATAGCAATTGGTTATTTAGTGCTAAACAGTCAGCCCTAAAAGCATGCATAAAGATAACATTGTATGGACTTAACAGGCTATTATCCATAGGTATACATATGTATATACAAATAGGCATGCAATAAACAATTTGTGGAAAAATAGGCCAAGAATTTGAAAGGAGTGGGCAACGGTATATGGGAGGATTTGGAGGGAAGAAAGGGCAGGGAACAATGTACTTGAACTAATTAAATTATAATCTTAAAAAAACACAATGAAGAAACTGAGGCCCAGTGGCTTGCATAATGACTCTAAGATGATCACATAGCACTTGCTGACAGGTGGGAGAAGGAGACAGAACTCCCTATTTCCTGTACGTGTTTACTGTATGAATGAGAACCATAGAATACACTTAGGCTCAAATAAAACTCTAGATTATTATTTAATTTTCCTCGTTGTCCTATAAAACTTCAAAGGTTTTCATACCCATGTATACTCAAAAAGTTTGGAATGTTGTGTTTAATATATATTAAACATTAACATTAAGGCTTTTCATTTCTTACATTAAATGCAAGATGAGTTCTTAAGATCATCATTTCCTGTTGATAATGCTTTGGCAGTACTTACATACCTGCTTTGAGTGTATATAGATCTGATTGGGAGCCTAGTTTTTCATTAGTCAAAGGGGAAATGTCTGGCCTGATGCGATGCACAACACTGGGATCAGAGGTACAGAACTCAGTTTTCTGTATAACAAGTTTCACCCTCACTTAGGCTACTGGCAGAAGGAGCTGTATTCTTTCCATGTAAGAAACACTTTTAGGATTTTTCTGCTTTGTGTTCCATAATAGTCCTGTATGAAGCATTGAGGTGTTAGAGCATTCTAATTGAAATAATCGCTAGAGTCACCATTGTGATGATTTTCTTCCATAGCTCCTTAGCTGCAAACTTTTAATACTTTTGTCAGAAAGGTAAGTAAATGATGGATGGACTGTGCTGGGCTTTTGCAATGCAACAGTCAATGAGTTTCATTAATATTAGGATTCTGTAAGTAGATTCAGTATCTCCCATGATCAGAGAGAAAACATTTTTTTAAAGCTTTATTTAAAATGATTAAATAGAATCTAGTTTTTTAAGCTTGGATATTTATTGACTAGCTAGACAATATCTATCTACTAAAGCCAACAAATTCTAAAATATCATCATGTAGAATGAGAGATTGCCTTAATTTCACTTTTGTAACATTTTTTTTGTTTGCTTCGTTTTTGTTTTTTGTAGTGTGTGAACTTAAATCTCCCTCTATGAGTGATTTCCTGTGGGGTCTGGAGAACTCAGGCTGGCTAAGGCACATCAAAGCCATCATGGATGCAGGGATCTTCATTGCAAAGGTTTGTGAAGGCACAGAGTCTGGAAGAGGTTAAGGGGTAGTCATGCAGCTAGTATAGCCTTAAAACATGGCCTGTCCTCTTCCTTTCTGTTCTCCTGACCTACTGCATGGGTAGCAGGCTTTGCAGACCTCCACATGCCGGCAGTGATTTCCTAAGAGAGCACAGGGACAGTTACCTGTATGCTATCACAGTGGTCAAATCGTAGATAGTTCAGAGTGCAGATATTCACTATTTTGTTAGATTTTATCCTGGATAAAGGAAAGAATTTTCTGTATGAGACTGTACAACTCATGGGAGTCACCTCAGTGACAGGGGCATGGCTTACATCCAGTAGACCCTGTTTTTCAAAATCTAGCAGGTGGATTCCATTCCACCGTTGCAGGATCTTCTGGAACTTATATGTAAAATTTTATATTAAATATTTTTATGTAAAATGTTTATGATGAAATATTATGATATTGTGTGTTTTCTGCAAATAAATTTCTCTTAGATTTTTCCTAAAGAAACCATGCCTTTCTGATGGTATATATGCCCTTTATTAGATATGTCTGTTACAGAAGTCTCTCTCTCTGTCTCTCTCTCTCTCTCTCACACACACACACACACGCACACGCACACGCGCGCGCGCACACACACACACGCACACACACACACACAAATAAAAGCATAATTTCAGTTACTAGCAAATGTAACATAATTACCACATTTTCCAGTTTGTGTTTTTTGACAAGATAGCTAAAGATGTGAGCATTTATACAGGCACAGATAGAAATCTTCCTTAGTAGTTTCTGATAGTCTTTCTTTCCCCTGGATGTATCATTGTACATTCTCCTTTTGTCTGTAACTTCACAATGTGATAAATTAGATTTTTCATACCTTTCCTTTTTAGAAAAGGTCTGTAGCAACCTCATAATTTCAGAAAGGCTTAACTTACGTTGCAGATGAGTTGGGGACATGCCATAAAAGTGTGTTGCATCGTGCACATACTTGTATTCAGGACACTTAATAATTTGTGGAGAACTGACTGTTGGCTTTTATATGTAATGGGAAGGGAGAGAAAAGCTTTTGTCACTAGTTCTCAGAAGGTTAGGCATAAGTGCTAACTCTAGTTCTGTTAGTCTATAGCCAAACCTAACAGTCACTGTGACCTTTGCCATTTCAGGCAGTTTCAGAGGAAGGGGCAAGTGTGCTTGTCCACTGTTCTGATGGCTGGGACAGGACTGCCCAGGTGTGCTCGGTGGCAAGCCTGCTGCTGGACCCTTACTATCGCACTGTGAAGGGCTTCATGGTGAGTCTAGAGACAGCCTTCCTGAGAGAGGCAGAGCCTTGGTCAGCAATGCACTTCATTTTTAGAATCTTGTGACTTCTTTTTCCCCCCTTATAATCAGAATTATTCTTCTTTTAGTAGTAGATCAGCATGGTTAATTAAAGAGTAGAAACTGAAAGTGGCTTGAAATAGATTAATTTTGACAATGTTAAGACTAGCTTAGGTTAATGCTGAATGCAAATTCAGAAGCAATATAAAATATATTTAGAAGTTTGGAAACTATTGATTTTTATACATAATTTGCAAATATCTCAGTTTGGGGCAGTGGATGACTATATAACAGAAAATACAAGGAAAACTATTTGGAAAAATTCTGCATTGTGCTTATTTCTGCATGTACAACTAGTACTTGGAGAACAACAGCAGAAGAGTGGCATTCATTCCTGAGTCTCTGTTTTAAATGGTCTTTGACAGCACTGGATGACATACTGAATTGCATAGTGTTCTCCCTTTTTGCTGGAATCAGGAACACACCTCTGAGAGCTGGAACTTTTTGAGTGTGCATCACAATTTGATTTGATTCCAGCTGCAGTTACCTGGGATGTGAGGTCATGGCTGAGCTGGTGGAATTCCTTCTGATGACTGTAGGGACTTTCCAGTCACTCGTGCTTTTGAACTGTAATTTGATAGAAAGTACCTTGGTGGGTCTGTAATCTGCTGGAGACAGGGGCCGACAGGATCCCCACAAAATCATCTGTATCACTGGACCTTTGTTAGTGGGTTACGTCAGCTGTTGCCCTGGGGACAAGGCAGAAGAGGCAAACCACTTGTTGAGAACATACTACTTCAAACATTTAAGATATGCTCCTGCCTCAGTGTTCCTGAGCAGGCTGCATTCCTTTGTCTAGCTGGAGAACATAGGATTTCCTAGATACATACTGTAGAAATTTTTCCACATTAAGCCATTAAACATATGAAATGCATTTAGAGTTAGTTGTCAAGGGCAGACTTCAGTCCATCCTTCACATTTTTGTTGGCAGGGAAGAATTTTCCACTGTAAGGAAAGATGGTTAACAGATGAGGTTAGGAATATGGGCCTGGGATATGCAGTACTTCTCCATGGTCCTGGGGGAATATTTCATCTCTCTTTACTTTAGCTTCCGCTTCTCCAAAATGATAGGGAATAAGGGCTGTCAGACATGATGACACGTGAAGCTGTAAGCACAGTGTCCAGTACATAGGAGGACTTTGGGCAGAGTACTGCAGTCTCACACATATACGTATTTTAGCTTAATTTTCATATAGAATGCCTTCAACTTGGATAACATGGTTCTCTTAATATTTATTTATTATTGTTTGTATAATATATATTATATTATATAATATTATTTATACTGTTTATATAAAAGGTTTGCCTGCCTGTGAGTATGTATTTGTGTATCATGTGCATGTATAAGTGGAATTACATACAGTTGTGAGTAGCTATATGGATGCGGGGTCCTGAAACTAGATCTTCCGTAAAGCATCAAGTGCTCTTCAGCCAGTGGGCCCAGCCCTCTCTCCTGTCTTATTGCATAATCTGTCATTTGGGGGGTTTCTTCTGCTCCCAGTAACTGAGTCCCTTATTGTTCATATAGTTCTCTTATATTTCCTTTAGAAGATTCCAGGATATTTACATTCTTTTTTGTGTAGGTATTAATTGAAAAGGACTGGATTGCCTTTGGACATAAATTTAATCATAGGTAAGCACTGTTTTTAATTTAATTGAAAGTAGACTTTTTCTTCTATACAGTATATCCTGGTTACAGTCCCTTCCCCTCCCCCACCCTACTCCTCCCCGCACCCCTCCCGTCTGGGTCCAGGGATTTCTTTCTGTCATTAGAAAACAAATGGCGCCTAAGGGGTGATAATAAAATAACAAAAGCAAACACATTGGAGTAGTACAAAGCCAAGAAAGGGAAAGAACCTAAGAAAAGGAAACACATACAGACACAGAGACCCTCTTGTTTGCCCTCAGGAATCCCCCACCAAAAAACTCCACAAAACCAGAAGTTATACTTTATACACAAAGGACTTGCAGTGTAAAAGCAATAAAGGATAACATTTTTAAAAGATAAATTTTTTTAAAGAGAAAAAAGAAATTAAAAGAAAAAGTCTTGACATGACATGAAGAGACTAGCTAGGAATCTCCAAAGAGCTGTAGAGTTTTTTCCTGTTGACCACCTCAGCCTGCCCTTCACAGTACTTTGTTTCCTCTTCAAAACTCCCTTGGGTGAGACTAGATTTTCATTTTTCAGTGGTTATCAATTGGATATATCCTCTGTGTTAGGAATGGGGACACGTGTCCACTTCTCTTTGAGCCCTAGGGTCCCATCTGGTACAGGTTGCCTCAGTCTCTGCATTTATATGTGTACATTTGACCTGGGTTTTTTCTCCTTCCTCTATTCCTGCCATTCATAGATTCATAGATTTGGTCTTTTCATAATGTTCCAGGTTTTGTGGCAAGATTTTCTCTAGATATAACATTTTCTTTGACCAAGGTATCTATTTCTTCTATCTTATCTTAACTGCCCAAGATTTTTCCATCTCTTGTTTTCTCTTGGTGAGGCTGTACTCTGTCCAAGTTCCTAAACTTCATTTCCAGATTTGGGTTTTCTTTATTGATTATATTTTCACTTTCAGATCTTCAATCATTTTCTTAATTTTCTTCCACTCTTTGTTCACGGAGTCCTCTAAGGTCTTTAAAGACCTCTCACATTCATAAAAGCTAGTGTAAGGCTTTTTCTTCCTGTGCTTCAGCCATGTTGGAATACTCAGGGCCTTGAGTGGTAGAGCTGCTGGGTTCTAGGGAAGACATATCATCCTAGCTGTTAGTGTGGTTTTATGTTGGTGTCTAGACATCTGGGTTTGGAATGAATGTAATTCTAGGTACTGATGCCTGGACATGTTTTTGTTAGGTGGATGCTTTGCTCCTTGGATGTCTTCTCTAGATCTTATGGAAGTGTGGTGACTGTGGGCTGCTTGGTGAAAAGTACTTGTACAAGTCTGTAGGTGGCAAAGAATAGAAAGGGGCCAAGTGAAGAGGCTGTAAGGTGCTTCAGGAAAGAGCTAGTAGATACTGTTCATACCTAGAAGTGGCTCCACAGAGAGGTGTAGGTGTGGCCAGAAAAGCAGATCTTGCAAGTAGGTTGCAGTAAGACAGGATAATAATCTAGAAAAACCGGATGAAAAGGATGGGACCCTGGGTCAGAACGAAGAGTTGGAATTTCCAGCCCCAGAGTTGGGACTGAGGTGGGAGGAGGAGGAGGAGGAGGAGGAGGGGGGGGGGAGCTAGTTGTCATAGAAGAGGGAGGTCCTGTGGAAAACAGGAAGGAGAGTATGAATTATTTAGCAGAGATCCTTGTCAGCTGTGGCCACTGGGGCTCCAGGTGGAGAAGGTTTCTAGGTATTGGGGCTGACACCAAGGAATGGGAATGGTGCTAGTTAGCATGCAGACCCACTTCTTACAGTCCTGGCCAACAAGCAGCTAAATTCCACATACCCTCCCTGTAAGAAAAGACGCCTGGCGTTCTCCCTGGCCCTTCCTCTCCCTTCTTCCTTCTCTCTCTTGTTCTCTCCCCTCTTCCTCCCCTATTAAAACTTCCTTATGGAAGTGCTGCCTGCCAGGGTGTCTCCCACCTCCCCGACTGCCACCACTTGAGGGCACCTTGCCCCCCCCCACCTTAACCAGGGTCTTCAGGTGGTCTGGGAGGGACGACTGAGAGGGTCCACAGGAAGGTTTAGAGGCGGGTTGTAATGAAGGATAGGAACAAGAATTAAAATTGCCTATCAGAGTGCAGGTCTGCTATGGCCACTTGAGGTGGGGGTGGAGGGTCCCGGGTAGAGACCCTCCAGGCATCGGGGCTGACACAAAAGCATGGAAACTGGCTAGAAGGGAGGGCTGAGAAGGTCCCCAGGAAGGAGGAAAGTTGGTTCCATAGCAAGGCTCAACTCAGTTCTCAGGGAACGTAGAGTAAGAGAAGAGGTACCTTTAAGCAGGCTGCTGCAAGGCTAGGGATGAAACTAGGGGTTATTTCTAAAAATCAAATCACAAACTGTCATAAAGCACTGGCAGCCTTCATTGAGAACTGCCACTGGGAACCCGGCAGTGTGCAATCAGCTGTGACTCTGCTGTAGAAATGCTCTTTACAGCCAATACAGCAAATGTGAATGTAGAAGTTGCTTAAAAAATGCTTAACAAAAGGAAAATTTGAATTAAAAAATCTTCTTTGGTTATGGAAAGTTTTGTGTCATACACATTTTCTTCTCTGTCCAGACTTCCATTACAAAGTTTACCTTCCAACTGGAATTTTAAAACTTATTTTTCTGCTTCACCTCAGTTTGTATGATTTATTTAGGAATTAAGGTTGTCTTTATGATTATCTTTGCATTTGTAGATTTCTAATTTTGAAAAATCCACCTCTTTGGTTATAAAGTCTAGGATGCTTTCTTTTGTAGATACGGCAATTTGGATGGTGACCCAAAGGAGATCTCCCCAGTGATGGACCAGTTCATCGAGTGCGTCTGGCAGTTGACGGAGCAGTTCCCGTGCGCCTTTGAGTTCAACGAGCGGTTCCTGGTTCACATTCAGCACCATGTGTACTCCTGTCAGTTCGGGAACTTCCTGTGCAACAGCCAGAGGGAGAGAAGGGAACTCAAGTAAGGCCAAGTTCAGTTTCTAATGACTTTGGCAGTGACGGAAGACTTCATATAGACTTCAATAATTTTGAAAATGAAATGGAGTTAGAGAATGTAGAATACATTCTTTTCCTATTCCTGACGTATCATAAATGGTTTAAATGTTACCAACTGACAGAAATATGTGCAACCACTTTTCCCTGCGATTCTGCCTGAATCAGACAAGTTGGAAGACTTGCCACTAATATTTAAAGGAAACTTCTGGAATTAAAGAAATTGGTTTGCCTTTAAAATTTTAGACATATTTGATAGACATAATAAAAACTTCAAATTAATTGTAAAAGCATATTTAAAACTGATGCCATTAGGTCTTTAGTTTTTGTTTTGGAGGGTATATTTATTTCACATAACAGTTGGTGAGTTTTATCATAAAGGTATTTTTATTCAAGTAGATCCTATATGGTGCCTTTTTACTCTTTCCTTGGGCTCCCCTCCCCCCACTAGCACCACCTTTGAGGTGGAATGTCACAGTATAGCTCAGGCTATCCTGGAACTCACGATCTTTGCACCTGAGTGCTATTATGCTTGAGAACAACTCCATCCAGATTAGATTAAAGCTTTGTTGGATCAGTCAAGACTAGTAATATCTAAAATGTAGAATTTTGAATACCATTGAAAATTTAAGGGGATTTAAGAAGTACAAATGGGAGAACTTTTTGAGATACTAATAGCAGAAAAAGATTTTAACTATGTTGTGAATGATATCCAGTTTAATGATGGGAAAAAGGTCAGTTTAAATAAAGTAGATATCAGTAGGTTCGCACCATCTGGAACGGAATAAAAAGTTACTTTTTCTAGTAGATGCTGATTTGTTCTATGAAATTTAAAAGTATGATAAGTGGAGACTATTTAAAAGCAGAGTACAGGCTTGCATCTAGAGTAGTTCCTGTGCAAGCATGGGGACATAAGCTCAGTCTCCAGAACTCACATTTAAAAACAAACAAAAAATTCACTGGATGAAGTAGTATGCTGTTACAAGATTGTTTTCATTTTAGGTATATGTAACATGTGGGTGTTAGGAACTGAACCTGGGTCCTGAAAGAACTGCTGAGCATCTCTCTTTCTAACCTGGTGGTGCACTTATAATTCCAGTGCTAGGGAAGTAAAGACTGGCAGTCCATTTATCTCTGGAATGAGTGAGAGAACCACACTCAAAACAAGTGGGACTTGGGAGATGGCTCGGTGGTCAGACATGAGGACTGGAGTTTGGGTTCCCAAACAATTGTAATACACTTGTAGCCCCTGAAGCTACAAGGGAACCCTAGAGTCTAGTGAGTCTGAGGTGGGAA
Organism: Sigmodon hispidus; assembly: GCA_004025045.1. NCBI lineage: Eukaryota > Metazoa > Chordata > Mammalia > Rodentia > Cricetidae > Sigmodon > Sigmodon hispidus. Next base: position 31,674 of record PVIH01003357.1, on the reverse strand, counting down.
AGCTTAATGAGAGGACCTGCCTCAGTAAGGTAACAGTTAAGGGTGATTTTGACATCTGCCCCCCACATATAGGCATACACACAACCTCCTCCCTTCCCCCATATAGTGACAATGGAAAAATGGGGTGGGGAAGGGTTCACAGTTCCTGAAGGTTTCTGCAACCTCAGGGTCCATGAGTAAGAATGTGCACATGGCAGAGTATGTCCTTTAGTTTCACTGGTTTTTCTTGCTAATTTGTGGTACTAGGTACCTAATCCTAATGGTATCTACTTAGCTTTCAGTGCTGGCTTTCCTACTAATTAGGTATGGGTTTTGGGGAGGCTACTTAACACTCATTTGTCTCTTCATTCAGAAAATGGGACATATATTGGAATTCTGGATTAAGTGAAAGAAAAACGAAGCCATTAACATAATGTTTGGGAGGTTAAGCATCCAATAATTGTTTGAAAAACCTGAAAGATACTATATAACCACTGTTTTTTTTTAATACTCAAAATAAGCCAACATTTTTGTCAAGGCTAGTTCAGGTAGTGTAGTAGAGACTATCCTAAGAATACTCTTGTACCATGCCAAGAAACTACTGCAGATGGTAATGTCACTGCTATATATTAAGAATGCCTTGGATAACAATTACTAGTTCTTTTCCAGCTTGAATATAAAATACTTACTATTTAGAAGAATCAAGGTGAGTCATTTCTTGCCTACTTATTTCTTTATTTCTTTATTTTAATAACAGAATTCAAGAAAGAACCTACTCTTTGTGGTCACATCTGTGGAAGAATCGGGCTGACTACCTCAATCCTCTATTTAGAGCTGACCATAGTCAGACCCAAGGGAGCCTTCATCTGCCTACAGCTCCATGCAACTTCACTTATAAGTAAGTCAGTCTTTAGGAACTTGTCAACATTCAGAGGCTAAAGTGTGAAGCAGGAGGCAAAAGGCCTTGCTGGACATAAACCCGTCAGAGAAGATATCCAGCGCATGCTCTCTCTCCACTGCTTTACATGTGACATTTCCTTTAGAATTGATGCTTTATAATAGTCTTTACAAATTTAAGTTCCTACCATGGTAATTGTTTGTAGTGCAAGAAAGAGACGAAGAAAGGAAGGAAAGCCATGCCCCATGGAAGCAGAATTGGAAGTACAAGTTTGGTGGAAATAATTGCCTGTGGAAAGCACTGATTTTAAAGTGGTCCTGGGGCAGGGAGCAGGAAGAGCCAGGGGATCTTTACAGGTTCTACTTAAGATATACTAAATGTGTACTACATGCTGTCTTTTGGATTCACCTCAGTTTCTTCTCATGGTAAAATGATTCCAGTCAAGTCAGAAAACAACAAACACACCCGGTCTGACACACAGTGGGTTCTAAGCCTAAACACACATACATCTGAGTTACCTTGGTATTATTTCTGACAACATAGCAGAATATTAATTCTGTATCAAAATGCCTGCATGGTTTGTGCAAAATGGCAATTTTTAAAACTAATCAAGACAGGCTGCAACTTATTAGTAGCTTATAATAATAATTAAAAATAATTTACTGAGGCTCAGGCACTGTTCTGTTCTATGTCTTGCAGAAAAACAAAAGGTGCTCAGGATGATGTTTGTTGCATTTTCATTTTAGAATGCTTTACTGTCTTGGACAGACTTATTGACAGTGCAAATGTCAGTTTCTGGTGGTTGTAATAAAGTGAAAGCTAGTCTAAGCTTAAAAGCCAGCTTTCCTTTGCAACAGGAATTGTAAATATATAATCATAAATTCTCAAAATTCCAATGATTAAAAAAAATGCTGCTTCAGTCTATTATAGAAAAAAACATGTTTAAATTCAGTATTATATGAACTTTCTCTTTCTAAGAGAAGTCAACTAACCTGGGAGGGGGGAAATCAACCTGATATTGCCTTTAGTAGTTGCTTTTCCAAGCCCATTACTTGCTGTTGGTTATTAGTATTGTTGGGCTGTGATACTAAAGACAAGACTTGAGACTGAGTTTTCAGACTGGGATTTGTAGTGTCCTTCCTTCTCAGGTTTTGGAGTGGGATGTATAACCGCTTTGAGAAGGGGATGCAGCCTCGGCAGTCTGTTACTGATTTCCTCATGGCCGTGAAGGAAGAGTCCCAGCAGCTGGAGGAAGAACTGGAGGTCCTAGAAGGAGTGAGTACTATTGCTTCTATTTAGTTCTGTGCCAGATTTGTTGATCATTATGGGGAAGATCCTCAAGGTTTACAACATAAATCATAGCACCAGGCATTTCCTTTTAGTCAGTGGATGAGACAAAATAGTGGCATTGGTGAACACCCAGATAAAGGAAGCCCAAACAAAAACCTGTCTGGCCATTTATTTGAGGTTTGGCCCACTTCAGTTTGTTGAAATACTTTACTTTTCGGTACATTTTATTTTTCCCATCACTGTTTTGAGTAGGGAGGCATGAAAATTGGAAAGCAAAATTGGATACATTCAACTGAACTAAAAACCTGGTGCTCAACTTTTTAAAATTTCATTTGATACTGTATTGGTATGTGAAAAGCTGGGATTGACTATATGTGCTGTAATTTGTGCATGTATAATTTCCATTATTGGGCAGACACTGTGATGTGTGTATCTGTTTCCTGCTTGCATATCTTTGTCGTCAGTGAATACTATTCATTCTGCCTTACTTATCCTAAAACTACCATTCATCTGCTCAAGAATTAGCAATAAATTACTATTGTTTGGAACCAGTATTTTCCAGTGAGAATTGATGTTGTAAATGGGGCTGAAGACGGCTTAGTAGTTAAGAATACTACTCTCAGAGGGTCTGGGTTTGGCTCTCCACATCCCCTGCTGGCTCACACTCATAGGGAACCACAGTTCAGGAGATCTGATGCCTGTAATCTTCACAGGCATTGGATGCATGTGTTGCAAAATCATACATTCAGGTGCTCTCGCGCGCGTGCGCGCGCACGCACACACACACACATACACACATTTAAAATGCCTTAAATTTTCAAAAGTACAGTGAGACTTTTTAAAATGTATAAAATACATATAAAGTGTATAAAATAAGCATTTGGATGAAGCAATGGTGGCATTGGAAAAGAACATGAATTTCTCTCACATTGTCGACATAAAGTTGGCAAATTCAAACTGAATTTGTGTGACCAGTGGAAACTCAGCTGCAGGTCATCACTATGAATTATGGTCTAAGCAAATGGAGCTTTACAGTGCAAGGATGCCAACAATACAGTCATTTTAGAGATGGATGACACCTGTTTTCTTCATAATACACTAGAAGAAATCACTTTTCAGGCCTTAAGTTTAGGGTAGTAAACATATTCCCACGTTGTCCCTGAGTACTTTGGAGATGAGCCTAAGTGGTCATTCTAATATAGTTGAGCCACTGTTAAAGAAACATGTGATATTGAAGAACCCGTTCTGTGTTGCTGTTGTACATTACTGGAGAAGTAGCTCTTGACTGTGCAGCTCCCAGCCTAGAAGCAAGCCTGTGTACATGGCCTAGATGGCTGGACTCAGGGATAGAGCTAAGACCTTGCACTAAAGAATAAAGTCACACAACTGAAATGAGCCACAAATTAAGCTTATAGTTTTGGAGACATCTTGGGCCTTTTGCCAGAGGCCCCTCTTGTTGGGCCAATTTAATTTATTTTTCATAAAGGCATCCAGCTTTCTGAATCTTAAGATCCTACTTATTACATTCTTTTGGTTGAAAAATTGCAAAATGTAGAAATAAAATATGTAGGATCAAAAGTACCTTGATTGTAAAATGTTAATTTCTTATAGTAGCTAACATTTATTAGCTTAGCATTTGAAATTTTTCCATTACGTGCTATAATTCCTTTTAATTCTAGTTAAATGTTCCCCATTTAACTATAACATTTTGTTTCCTGCCTTTGGGGCTTTCTAGCCACTGTGTTTATTACAGTGCTTCCTCAGCTCTTTCTTTTGAAACCATCTTACCTTCCCAAAATGACCACAAGAACTCTGTGTTTTATAATACCCCAGGAGTGCTATGGCTGTAGCTAGATTCCCACTATCCAGGTTTATTTTTAGCATTCAAATGGAAGCTTACAGTTGTCTGTAATCCAAGGGAACCAACAGCTTCTTTTGACCTCCACAGATACCAGGCACACACATGGTGAATATACACATATGAATAAAATAAATGCTTTAAAAATAAAACCCATACATTTACAGTTAATAGATGGAAATAACTATGACAAATTGTATAGACATAAAAAAGAAAAGGACCACTTATATCCAGGCACTTCAACCATATTGCATTGTTCACATTGTAGAGAGTCTCTCAAGGCAGTTAATCACCATCCTCATTAGAGGTGAAGAAAGCAAGCCTCTCAAGTTTGTTTTCAACTAAGACTCTTGTCCTTAACATTATCCTCTATTGGGAAGCAATGGCTAATAAGGCATGCATATATATAAGAATAAATTGTGTATGACCTTCTTCAAGGTTATTATTTATTTTTTAGAGGCTGGAAAAAATTCAGAAAGTCCACTTAAATGGCACCAAAGTGAAGAGTAAGCAAAGTGACCCCAGCAAACACTCAGGATTTTCTACCTCAGACAACAGCACAGCCAACACTCCTCAGGATTACAGTGGGAACATGAAGTCCTTCCCATCCAGGAGCCCTTCCCAGGGTGATGAAGATTCTGCTCTGATTCTAACCCAAGACAATTTGAAAAGTTCAGATCCCGATCTGTCAGTGAATAGTGATCAAGAGTCTGGGGTGGAGGATCTGAGCTGCCGATCTCCAAGTGGTGGTGAGCATGCACCCAGCGAAGACAGTGGCAAGGACCGGGACTCTGATGAAGCTGTGTTTCTCACTGCCTGAAGTTTCCCTTTGGTGTTCCAAAGTAAAACACTCCCAAATTAAGGGGACAGTGCAATTCATAATAAAAGTATGTGGAAAAATGGCACGTTCCATCAAGAACCATAAAATATAGCTATAAAAATAAAAAAAAGAATACATTCTCTCTTTCAATAGCTGGTTCTTTTATCAAATCATGATGAAGACCTCATCATTGCTAAGGCTCATGTTAGACTATAAAAATCATATTCACTATGAAGAAACAAACCATCATTACCTGTGGCAGTCCATACAAGTCTTTCCTGGCATAGCATGTTTCTACTTAGAAAGTCCTCCCCTCCTTTTTCTCCTTTCCCTCATACCTGCTAATGGTTTACAATTTTATTTCACTTCTAGATAGTTTTTCTTCTGAAACATTTTCTTTCTGCCTTTACCAACATTTTTAAACATAAGTATTGAAAATAACCTTTCTTATTAAAAAATATATTCCTAAATAGCTTTGAAATTAACTTTTCAGGTAGGATAATCATTTTAACTTCTCATTAGATAATAATTTAAATTATATTTTCCCCTTCAAAGTATCTTCTGCTTTTTCTTCACTTAAAAATGCTAAAATGTATGTTTTTCTTTAACATAAATGTAGTGCCTAAATAATGCAGAAGCCTCATTCACTTTCTCTGTTTCAAATATGAATCCAGATATCAGCTCTTAACAACCTTTTATTACTGTTTCAGAGACCTCACTTACCAAAACTGAGTAACCACCAACCTGATTTTAAATAACACTGTCAACTCAGCAAAGGAAAAACTCAAGAACTAAAAAATTGTATGTGTTAGTTATTTTTCTCTTGTGATAAGACACCACAACCAAGGTAACTAGAAGACAGAATTTATTTGAGGCTTACAGTTTCAAGTATTAGAATCCAGGACCATCATGGTGTAGGAGCAGGAGGCTGACAGCTACCAGGCTTTGCTACTGGAGCAGTAATTGACAGCTCACATCTTGATGTGACCCAGAGGCCATTGCGAGCTAACCGGGAATGATACGGGCTTTTGGAAATTTAAAGCAGGCTCCCAGTGATGTACCAGCTCCAACAAAGCTATATCTCCTAGTCCTTCCTAAACAGTCCCAACAACTGGGAAGGAAGCATCCAAATACAAGCCTTTGGGGCCATTCTTCAAACCCTTACATGACATCCACTAAACACAGGAAGTAAAGGTTATATAGTGCTTTCCACTTTACAAATTATATAGCAAATTAATGTTTTCAGTAACATTAGCAATATCTCATGACTGTGGACTGGTGAATGCCATTTCTGAAGTTTCTGTTAAAATGAATATTTAGAACAGCATTGTTCCCATCTTATGCTAAGACAGGATTTGAATTGAACTTTCAATCTGAAGACTCTTCATGGAGAAATGTTCCTGTGTTTGAACACACTGAAATGTTCTTATTGTATGATTCTGCAATATTAGTACATTCTAATAAAGAGATAAATTTAATTTTAGTTTTTATAACAGTATTTTAAAATGTGGAAATTTGTATCACATAATGTATTCAATTTTATGGAAATAGAAATACATTAATCAGAAAGAACAAGAGACTACAAAAACCTAGTGTGAGTTATATGCACATATTACATAATGTAATACAGTATAATAGTGTTCACATTTAAAGATGACTTTAATATACTAAAGGCCTGTAATATAAAAATATTGTTAATATAAAAATAAAGCAAGTGTAATTCTTGTAGATGTTAAATCTGAGAAATCTGAGCATTTTCTAATAGTCTAATAGCTAATAAACACATGGGAGATAGTGAGGCTGGATTTTACAACTTTATTACTTTTTTTCCTTTAAGGACAGCATCTGACTGTGCAGCCCTGGCTGGCCTTAACTAAGGAACTTTCTGCCTTTGCTTCTCTCGTGCTGAGATTAGAGGTTTGTGTCACTATGCCTGGTTTTCTTACCATTTTTTAGTACTCTCTCTTAGAACTCTGTTGCCTAATTTCTTATTGCAGACAGTCTACAGAACAAAACAAAGCAAAACAAACAAGTAAACAAAACACAAAGGAAGGAAGGAAGAGAAGAAAGGGAAGGACGGAAAACTAGCATCCATGCCAAACTGGACAACGTATTTACAAGAACAAATAGTATACATATGTTGAATTTTTACTTTTTGATGTACACCTTCAACACTGGAGCCACACTTTGTTCCTCTCATCCTTTAACAAAACATAATGTAAGCACTGAAACTTCAAACATATTTACTGCCTATCTTTCCAGAGAGCCTCGACAAACCATAATCAATTCAACAAGACTCTAGTATTACATGCTCATTCTAAGTCAAACTTCAGTCATGAGGCACTTTATTATTTAAGGTAGTGTTTTAAGGAATACTTCAGAATATAACTGATTCAAGACATAGTACTTCCCAACCAGTGATCAGTACAGCTCACATGATTTGTTACTTTTAGTAATACTAAAGTAAATTTGATATGAAAAAGGAAAGAAAAAAGAAAAAGGAAAGAATTTTGATCATATTTGAACCAGTCAATTGACAAATTTATATTAATAGATAAGGAAGAGGGGCTGGAGAGATGGCTCAGGGGTTAGGAGCACTGGCTGCTCTTCCAGAGGACCTGGGTTCAATTCCCAGCACCCACATGGTGGCTCACAACTGTAACTTCTGATCCAGAACATGATACCTTCACACCAATGCAGATAAAAGTTAAATAAGTTACTAAAAGAAGAAACAAACTTAAGTGATTTAAATTATATTTGCACATGTGTGTACATGCCTCTGCTCCAGTGCTGAAGTGAGAGAACAGAACAGGTGTCCACTTGCCTTCCTCCTTGTGTGCAGCAAGGTCTCGTGTGCCACTGTTTTATCCACCATACAAACTGGTCTGCGAAGCTTCCTGGAATGATTCTCTTAGCCTTCTCTCTTGCATAGGAGCAATGAAATTTACAGTTCTACCATGCACTGAGTTTTTACATAGGTTTTGAGGATTTGAACTCGGGTCCTTATGCTTTTATTACAAACAGGTTAGCAAAGAGCCCCTTACCTAGTGTAAACTTTCATTCTTTAAGAGAGTGCAGCTGGAACAGTGCCTACCTCAGAAGCTTGAAGCCCTGGGAATTCCAAGCATCACATAAACTGGGCTTGCTGATACCTGCTTATGATCCTACTACTCAGGAGGTAGAAGATCAGATCAGAGTGTCAAGGACATCCTCAGCTACACAACATGTTAAGGCATGTTTAGTTTACTTCAACACAATCTTAGCTGTCTTCCAATTTAAATATGTAAACTATAGTCAAACAACCTCTGTTCTTTATTCTGACATTAATTCCCTAGTGCTAATGTATTCTGAAAATTTCTCCCAACATTAAAATAGATGCCTTTACTATTACTGCCTCATTAACTTACTGTCCATGATAAATTCTATCTGAGGCATTCTTAATTCCTAGACCACCTTCTATAGGCCTTCCTTCTATATTATAAACTAAAGTAAAAATCAATCAGTACATATTTAGTATTCATATCTGCAGCCAATTTTTACAAAGAAGAAATATGGCCATCTGAACAAGTTTATCAACTTGTTAAATCCAGGTAACTGGTCAAAGGCCTGTCTAATGTTTAGATTTTTTTAAAAAAAAACAAAAAAACAAACTTTATTTATTTATTTGCCTTGGTGTTTGCCTGGAACTGGAACTACAGACAGTTGTTAGCTGCCATGTGGGTGCTAGTAATCGAACCCAGGTCCTCTGGAAGAGCAGACGGTGCTCTTAACCGCTGAGCCATCTCTCCAGCCCTAATGTTTAGATTCTAAAGAGAGTCTCTGAATTTTGCAGGATAAATTATGCTTCTTAACTGACAAACAATGAAACTTAGATAATACAAGCTTAAAGAGAAGCCCTACTGGGTTACTATTGTGGCTGTATAAACAGCATGTTCTGGGTAAGCAAATCAAGTGTGTGGAACAGGAAGAAGCAGAGAGACCCAGAGACCACACTTGGGGTATCTCTGGGTAGCCTTTCTACAGTGCTAGGGCTGTTTAGGAGATGCCTAGTAACACTATCAGATGAATCAATGTTCTAGAAGGCCTGCAGTCTGCTGTCTGTCTGCTATTCTAGGATATGCCTGATTTTTGAAAGCAACTAGACTATGACAGATAAACTCTCTACTGGATACAGTGACTGCTGGGTATGTTCACTCCAACACCAGTACAGTAAGGAGACATGTCTGAATGCCCCCAAGTTGGTCACAGATTTGAAACACAGTTATCTCACCTACATTTCCTCATCAGGAATAACAAGTTTACCCTTCATCTGGCCATTTTGAAGAATAAATAGCATGTCCTTCACAATATGCCAGGAAGACAGGCAATTATAACAGTATATAGTCAGCATTGGATCTCCATGTGAATATGTCTTCAACAAACATGAAACATTATTCAGTAAGAAAATATTTGTGTTTTATTACCAAAGCCATGTAGAATAAGAAGAATGAAGACAAGAGAATCTATAGTGTGTGCAGGCTTTGGCATGACAATTGAGCAAATAAACGTTAGGGTAGTTAATGATTAGTTACTAAACCTTAGATGTGTAGTTACTCATTTTCTCCTTTATGTACTCTAATAGATTCATTCTGTGACTCAATACAGAAACAAATTGCTGAATACAAGTACAAATTAGAAAGTTAAATTCATTAAAAAGACTGAGTATTACAAAGCTTTTTTTCTTAGGAAAAATTAATTTTAGGAAAAGACTAAGTTACAGTAAGTATTAAAATTTCAGACTTTATGTCTAGCTTTACAATCTTAACAAAAGGACATTTTTAACATTTTGAATATAAAAAAAATCTTTTAACTAAAAATCCATAAATAATTATTTTTTAAATTAGCATGAAAGTCTGTATGGACTGGTGAAAAGGCAGTTTGTAAGTGAAATATTTACCGAGTAAGTGGCACCTGCCTATAATCCCAATACTCAGTTAGAGGCTCACAAGTTTGAGGTTAGCCTGAGTTACACACTGAGACCCTGTTCCTGAACAAAATCAAACCACTATGTTAGCCTGTGTTGCACCTTAACCTCATCTGTAGTTCGGAAATAGAACTGTAGAGGGCGCTGCTCTTCTCTCGTGTATGGCAGGCATCACAGGTGCTTTCTTGAGAGGGACATTGACACTGAAAATTTGAAAACCAACTGCGGTGGACAGGTTTGTCATCTAGAAAGAAAAAAACCTGTCTGTGTCTGTGTGTATTGGGGGTAGAGAGGTGTCTTTTCCAAGGCTGATAGGAAAAGAATCTATAAATAATCTTGATAAAGAATGAAGCAGCTTCAAGTTAAAACTACAAATGTTAACCAGCAGTTTTATAAAACATTAAAAACTAGCTACAATTACATGCATAGACGTTTAATCAGGAATAGCAGAGGAACTTAAATACAAGATTTGTCAACAATAAACATTTTTAGTGCAAATAGTGCAGAAAAATTTCTCAAAACAAATATAGCAATCACTCTAATCCATACAAAATCAGTCTCAGTCATGTATACAATCTATAGAGTGCATCTGGATTTCAGCCATGGTCATGAGATGCCAATTCATAAGTAATAAATATAAAACAATGTGCTTAGTTTTGTGTCCCATTCTTTCTTGATTCATGGTTTCAGGAAAATCTGAAATTAAAGAAAAATTAATATTTAAGTTGATAAACTCATCCTTTTATACTGTTTTCTGATTTATAATTACTGTAACTTGACTGGGAGGAAACTGGGTAAGGAAAATATTTCAGTATGTTCCTATATAATTTATTTCTACTTCTTGAGCTGGAGTGAACACAATAAGTATAAAAATGAGCTCAATTTAGAAACTAAGATCTCAAACAATTCAGAATTAGTAGCAGGGCAATCTGAGCTTAAGATGAGGAATGCCTATCACCTCTTCCCTTCCCAAAGAATCCCCCCAATGCAGCTTTTTCAAGTCTCAAGTCTACTCACTCAGCCCAGATGGCTGGGTGCAGGACTACATGGTCCTAATCTCTAGCCATGCTGATTAGGCGAGGGTAGGTTTTAGTATTCACACCAGCTGCTGTGTGCAGTAATGGTTGATGGGTTACTCAGAAAAAAGTGCTATGATGTAGTTCAGCTCTAGAGTGCTCGCTGAGCACACATGGAAAACAATAGGTCTGATTTCAGCAATCCAAACACAAACATCAGACTCAGAAATGAGAAACAGCCAGCCTAAGAGGAGCTATTTGGGTTCCTGAGTGGCTTCCAGTGTTTCCATGCTTAGTAACTGGGCTGCACTGTCTTCATTTTGGCTCCATGAAGTGTCTTTGTATTTTCCTTCAACAACAAGCTTGCATTTAAGGTTGCTGGAGTATGAATGAGAAATGTCCCCCATAGGCTTGGGTATCTGAGCACTTGATGCTGTTTTGAGAAGGTGGTACAACCTTGCTAGTATATCATGATAGATAGGTGAGAATATGTAGTTGCCTGTACTAAAAATTTGCTCTCTGCTTGTGTTTGTGGTTGAAGAGATGAATCTTAGCTACCTGCTTTCCTGCTCCAGCTACCTGATGCTATGCCTCCATCAGGAACCATAAACACAATCTAAAACTTGTCTGGGCCATGGTATTTTATCAAATGAATAGAAATAATGCAGGGCAGGATTTTCTTTTGTAACCAAAACATTCCTAAAACAAATAGAGAGGAAAGGGAAGAGCTTGAAAACTCCAAGAGCACGGATGACAAGATGATGGTAGAATGAGAAACACACGGGTAAGTTAATCTTAGGGGGAAACGCAAACTTTCCTTAAGGATACTGTCACACTGAACAGCTAAAAGGTTTCTACTGGCTACAGGTTTACTTATACAATGGTGTGTTTAATATATAATTATCAGCATTTTGTAACATACAACAACTATAACAAGAGTGTGAATAGGCACTCTTAAGAACTATTCAATATAAGAACACTTGTGTAATAGCCTTGAAGTACTAGCTAGGATGTAATTTACCTATAGAGGAGCATGAAATTGGCTGTGCATTGCAATCACCTGGTGAAGCTTCTCTTCTTTAGCTCTTCTACAGTGGCAAATCTAGAAGACAAATTATTTAAAATACCAATCACTTCCCAGCTTCTTCCTACATTGACAGAATTCCAACTAAAAATATCTTAATTTGTTAACATTCATTTAAGTTTTTAATATTTAAAGCTGGGCTATGTGTTAACAATTTTTACTTATGTATATACTGAAGAAGTTTGATATTATGTTGTCACTTATCCTCAGATGAAGAGTATTACATACTGTTCTCTTTTCCTTGAAGCTACTGAGAAAATCATCTATTTCAGTTTTTCCCTCCAAGAAATCTTCTGCAATATTATCAGATTCTTCCTCAGCTTCATGGGCAGCTACTTTCAATCTTGCCTGTAGGGCACTTGCACTACAACTCTGTGAACAAAAAACAGACACGCACACAAAATAAATAATAAGTAAATAAATCAAGCATTGTATTAGCCTATAATTCTCAGATAAACTACAGAAAAGGAAAATGAGGCAGAGATATGGAAAGCAATATTCACACTGCATATTTGCATAGATACTGCCTTAGTTATGGTTTCTGTTGTTCTGATGGAACACCGTGACAAAAACAGAAAAAAGAAAGAGATTGGTGAGGGAAAAAATGTTTATTTGGCTTACACTTCCACATCACTACTCATCATTGAATAGTAGTCAGGACAGGAACTCAAGCAGGGCAGGAAGTCTGAGGCAGAAGCTGATGCAGAGGCCATGGAAGAATGCTGCTTACTGGCTTGCCCCTCATGGCTTGTTCAGCCTGCTTTCTTATAGCATCCAGGACCACCACCCATTGGAGCCAGGACCCACAATGGGCTGAGCCCTCTCCCACCAATCAGTAATTACGAAAATGTACTGTACCACAGATTTGAGTACAGCCCAATCTTAGGGATGCATTTTCACAATTGTGCTCCCTCCTCTATGATAAATGTAGCTTGTGTCAAGTTCACATAAAATTAACAAGTACAGATACCATACACAAAAGCTGTTAAGCTATTAAATGACAAACTGATAAACCATTATTCTACCCTGGATATTTTGGAACTAAATCATTGTGAGAATATCTACTCAGATCACCCAACAATTCCATTGCCTTGTATTCCTGTTCCTGTCTATCCTAGTGAGTATATGGGCTAAACAGTACTTCATTTCTAAGGAACCAAACGTGACAAAGCAAAGGGATTTAATACAACCATAGAAGCAGACAATGTGCACATTGAAAACACTGCTAGGGAAAAAACAAACAAACAAACAAACCTGATTATAAGTAAGTGATCACTGTCTGGAAGATTTAATACTATCATGGTGAGAATGCTAGCCCCAAAAAGCTGCACAATCAATGAAATTTCATAAGTGTCAAGAGTCTTTCATTGAAAAAAAAAAAGTATTCTACCATTCATAGGATATCTTACAAGACTCTGAATAGCCAAGCAATCTTGAAAAGGAACAATGTTGAATCATTCATATTTACTGATTTTAAAACTTATTATTTGAAGTGTAAAAAGATGGCTCAGTGGTTAAGACCATTTGCTGATCTTCTAGGAGACCTGAGTGATTCTCAGTACCCACAAGGGTTAACTCCAGTTTCAAAGGATCTGACATCTTTCTAGCCTCTTCTGGCACTGATGCCCATTGTCCACACACTTTTAAGAAGGCAAAACACCCACATACATAAAATAGACATAAATTAAAAATGCTTAGGGGTGGTAGCATACTCCTTTAATCACAGCATTCGTGAGACACACAGACAGATCTCTGTGAATTTAAGGCCTATTCTAATAGAGAGTTCCAGAACAGCCAGGACTATGTAAAGATCCTGGTCAAACAAATAAAGATTAACCCTCCACACACAAATTTATTACTAAACTTCTAGGGTCTAACTCATGAATCTCCCTACCATAAACATTGAGACACAGTTCCCAATGAGCGAGATCAAAACAAGGTCCCATAACTGGTGTCCTAGGGCAAACACCCCATTGCTCCCACAACCACCTCTGTATTTCCAACAAGACCATTCCTCAGGTCCTTCCCATACCATATTCTATCACCCCCATCCCCCACTAGATCCCTCACATCCTTTTCCAAGGTCTAGCCTGCTGAGTCTGTATGACATCCCTTCAAACACAAACATTCCCCAACCTGCTAGGTCTAGCATATTGAGTCCCCAGGCACAGTCTGTCTAGCCTTGTTCATGCCTAAACCAATCTCTAGGCTTCCACCAAGACTGACCATTCCTACCCTCCAACCAACAGGGCTTGTCCACATCACATCCAGCTAAATCTACTCCCACACTTCAGACGTAGACAAGGAGACACATCCTGTATATAAGTTCCTGTATATAAGTCCAGTACCCTCTATCTACCTGACTTCATTCCGTCCAAGCCAAACCAAAAACTTATATTCCTTCTGCTATAACATGCTCTTATTATGTCGGACTTAGAACCAACAGAAGAAAGCCAAATAGGCAGATCTCATCACAAAAATTACAATCAATAAGATCAAACCAGTATCTTCTTTTCAAATCTACCAGACCTTTAGAAATGGTCACCAATGAGAATTACCTAGACAAACACCAGGGAACAGAAATTAAAAGAAGTCAAAGGAACTTAGAGAAGACACAAAGAAATAGCTCAAGGAACTTAAAGAGAAAGAACAAACATAAAGGTAATGAACATCTTTACCTAGCACAAGAAAACACAAAATAAGGCTTATGGAAATGACAAAAGACAATCACACAATCACTTGAGAAAAAAAATCAATCAGGAGATAGAAACATTGAAGAAGATTAAAGCTGATATCAAAATGGAATTAAAATATCCAATTACTAGAAAACTCAAAGGAACATCTTAAAAATAGAAGAAATCAAGCAGGCGATAGAATATCAGGACTTGTGCTGGCTAATTTTATGTCAACTTAACACACACTAGAGTCATCTGAGAGGAAGGAACCTTAACTAAGTAAGAAAATACCTCCATATGATCTGGTTATAGGCAAGCGTATGGAGTATTTTCTTAATTGATGGGGGAATACCCAGCCCATTGTGGGCAGTGCTATCTCCAATCAAAAGACATGGGATGAGTGAGTAGATCAGGAAACAAAATCTATTTACTTGTTGCCTACCAGATGCACATCTTAGCTTTAGAGATAAGCATGTTCTTAATGTAAAAGGATAAACAAAACCACTTCAGATAAAAAGAACCAGAAAGCAAGCAGGCATCTCTCTATCCTAAACATCTGACAAAATACTAAAACTAATCACAAGAAGAAGGAGAGACACTTCATTCCACTCAAGAGAACAGTAAATAGGTACCAAACTTTGGTGCACAAAATTTCATTAAAAATGTGTTCCTGGATTTGTAATTAAACTATTACTAGTAGGTGGTTTCAATACTCCACTTTCTCCACACAGGTCATCTGGACAAAAAAATAAACACAAAAGCATAAGATTTAATTGACCTCATACATCAAATGGGACTTAACAGATGGCTAGAGAATATATTACCCTCCCACCAAAGAATACAGATTCCATTCAGCAGCACTGTTAAGTTTATCTAAAATAAACTTCATCATTGAAACACAAATCTTTACAAATTAAAAAGATTGAAATCACTTCTTGTATACTATCTGAATAAAATGCTATAAAACTTAGAAATATTACCCTCCCACCAAAGAATACAGATTCCATTCAGCAGCACTGTTAAGTTTATCTAAAATAAACTTCATCATTGAAACACAAATCTTTACAAATTAAAAAGATTGAAATCACTTCTTGTATACTATCTGAATAAAATGCTATAAAACTTAGAACTGACTGCAAATAAATTTCTAATATTAAACACAAACCTATGAAAATCAAACAACTCATTACTAAATGTTGAATAGGTCAAAGAAGAAATCAAGAAAGAAAAAAAAATTCCTAGAACTAAGTGAAAATGAAGACACAATACAATAAAACCTCTGGGACATAGTGAAAGCTGTCTTAAAAGGAAAATGTATAGCTCTAACAGCCTATACTAAAATATCAGGAGTTCAAATAAATGACTTGATATAACCCAAAAATCTGAAAAAAACAAGAACAAACCAAATCCGAACCTAGCTGATAGTAAGAAATAATAAAAATCAGAGCCTAAATCAATGAAAGAGAAACAAAACAATGCACAGAATCAGCAAAATGAAGAGCTGATTGATTGACAGACTCTTGGCCCACTGTACAACAAAGAAAGAAGAAGCAAAAGGAACAGAATCATCAATGAATATGGAAACATTACAAGAGACACCACAGAAATTCAAAATATTATCAGGTAATACTTTAAAAAAAACTGTATTCTATTACTGGAAAACCTAAAATAAATGGATTAATTTCTCAATTCATGCAAACAACCAAAATTAACCCAAAAAGTCTACAAAATAGTAATAATAATAATAAAAGTCCAGGGCCAGATGGGTTCACAGCAGAATTCTACTAGACATTTAAAAGTCTACAGCCAATTCTTTTTTATTTAAAGTGAAACAGAAGGAGCACTACAATCTGCCTTCATAATAAAAGTCCTAGAGAATGTAGGGCTAGAGGAAGCATAACAACACAATAAAAGCTATATATAAGAAACTCAGTTACTATCACTCTAAACAGCAAAAAGCTTCAAGCAACCCCACTGAATTCAGGAATGAAACAGAGATGTCCATTATCCCCACTCCTTTTTTTTTTTTTTTTTTTTTTTTTTTTTTTTTTTTTTTTTTTTTTTTTTTTTTTTTATGTATACAGTATACAGAAGAGGGCACCAGATGTCATTATAGATGGTTGTGAGCCACCATGTGGTTGCTGGGAATTGAACTCAGGTCCTCCAGAAGAACAGTCAGTACTCTTAACCTCTGAGCCATCTCTCCAACCGCCCCTACTCCTTTTTAATATTGTGCCAGAAATACTAGCTAGAACAATAAGAGAGAAAAAAATAATATGTATAGAACCATAAAAGCCCCTGATGAAAAACAATCTTGAGCAAAAGAACAATGCTGAAAGGATTAAAATTCCAGATCTTCGGGGCTGGAGAAGTCATAGGTAAGGAAAAGTGTTAAAGCTGAACTGTGTTGGTGGCAGGGATGCAACTGCATCCTTACAGAGGTTTGGTAAGTGTTCTTCTTAGTTCAAAGGAGAATTCTTTATGGGACATTTGGTTTCCTTGGCTTGGTTTCCTATTTTCTTGTTTGTTCCTTATTACCCACTGGCAATATTTGTGTTGTCCATATTATACATGCTCTTTTTAAAAACAAACAAACAAAAATCAACTTCACTTTTAATTTTGTTAGTGATACATATAAATTTTAAATTTATATGATTAAATGTGAATATTTTTCCCTGTATGCTTTTGTGTTATATTATAATTGGAATATTAGACTTTTCACATAGAAACCTTTAAAAAAAAACTTCTAACTGGTTAGTATCTTTCTATTCTGTATGATATGATCTTTATGAGCTTTGATATAAAGGCTTAAGACTAGTTATGATTGGACAAAATAAACAATTACATAGTTTGCTGAATTCTGCTCTTCCAGTCATTACTTACATATACAAATCTGTTTTTAAACTGCAACCTGTTCCATACAACAATTTTTTATCTTCCTATAAAACTACTGCATAAATGAAGTTACATAGTATATTTTGATATATATGTGATATATAATGTGAAGAATGCACATTTTTCTCATTCTTTTATTTGTTCAACTCCTTTTTGATTACTTGAATCCATTCACACTTTTAAAAAAAATCTGCTAAAACTTTTAAAAATATATTTGGGAGACTGATTAGAAATATTAAGTTTTAAGTAATATTAAGACTGAAATGTTAAGAATACTCTTTCATTCCATTGATATTTTATGCTGTTCTAATTAGAGAATGGAAGTGTTTTTTAGGTCAATTAGCAGGTTCCTAACTTACATCAGTGGGTTCTCTTTAAGTAAAGTGACAGTTCTATTTCTATTGTAAATGAAGAGGGTTTTTTTTTTTTTCCTATTTTTCCACACCTTGTTTTGCAATAGTAATTGCTGAAAAGTAAGAGAAAAGTTTTCTCATTTCTCTAACACTCTGTTTATTTTCTGGTAACAGCTGTCTACTTGGTCTTCCGTAGTATGTGGCATCATCCTTGTCCTACTACAAAGTAGGGTACTCCCAAGCAATGACAGACAACGGGTAGGGTGTTTCGAACATCTACTGAGAAGGTGTCATGCTCATTGGCGGTTCCTAGTGATTATTCTTATTATGTAATTTTAGTTACTAAGGGCTAGTACAGAGGAATGACATTGACTTGTGTTGGAAACTCCCATATGTTGGTGTGAGTGTCTCAGGTACTCAGATTTCCTGAGAACAGATGGCTTAGGTTCAATTCTCACTCTAATACTTCTTATTCCTATGGCCTCAAACCTCCCTGTGATTCAATTTCCTTACCTGAAAAATAGAAATATGTTAGGTAATCGTTTCCTCATACAGTTTGGGTAGTATTCAATAAATATGTATAAATGACTTCATATACCAGACACATATTAACTTATCAATGTAAACTTTATTATATTTATTTTATTTTAAAGAATGTTGTAAGCAAAGCTCACTATAAACTTTTGCTCTCCTTTATCTGTTTTTGGCTATTGTTTTATATTACAGTGGCTTTACTTTTCAAAATTCAATTTTAAGAGAAATAGATTATTAACTACAATGTTTCTTACTGAAATGAGCTATAAAAATTACATCTTCTATTTTTTATTTTTAAAGATTAATTTTTTTCATGAGTATAAGTCTAATCTTGTAACACATACTTCATTTAAAGTTATGTTTTTGTTACTAGGTTTTACTATAAGGGTTATATTACTTTCCTGATTTGTAGTTACTGGGCTTTCATATACTTATGGGGTTTGGAACAAGGTATGTCCAAGTAATGTCCATAACTAAATGTCCATAAACTAACTCCTTGTTTACAGTTCCAGCTTTCTAAGGTCAAGTGAGTAACAAACTGTTTCTAATGAAGTGAAAGCAAGAGAAATGACAAAGCACCTGAGATCAGAAGCTCCCGTGAGGACCAGAAATAACTAGTCAGTCATACCTCACTGAGTTCATGTTGTCTTTGCATCTTCTTTTCAAAGGTAGATTTCATTTGTATGAGTAATTCATACTAAAAGGAAACATAAAATTGCTGTTTAATTTGATTTTAATCTGTAAAAATGTATTAAGAATGATCAGTAACTCACCTTATCTAAAACGGTTTGCCTTTTGGTTTCCAAGCTATGCTCCAAAAGGAGATTTTTTTCTGTAAAATAAAATTCTGGCTTATTTCCCAGAACAGATCCTATTTAACTCAGGACTTGTGAATTAAAGCAAAGGGAAACATACTTGCTAATTCCTCAATACTTTTTACTAAGTCTTCCTTATCAGTAATAATCTGCTTTAGTTGAGGCAGCATCAGGAAATGTTCTAGTAACACGTCTTCCTGTTCATTCATGTCTGTGAGCTGTGACACACTAAAGAGAAAAGAAAAAGCAAACTGTTAATAAACAGTCATCCAGTTTTTCTCTATGACGATAAATGTTCAGTTTTCCAGCCTGACTACTTGTGTGCTGACTAGTTTTAAGTGACACAAACTAGCCTCATCTAAGAGGAGGCGGCCTCCACTGAGAAATGCCTTAAGACTACTCTGTCTGTAAGCCTGTGGGCATTTTCATAATTAGTGATTGGTGCAGCAATGCCCAACCCATGGCAGTGTTAAAAACAAAAACAAACAAACAAAATAGAGTCAGAACATGTGGAGGCTTATAAATATGGAGGTTGTTCACACTATTTTATTTCTCCTTCTGTAGTGTTGATATTCTTACAAGTTTTATTGTAGGTCAACTTTTAAAGAAGGAGAAAAGATAATATTTTATAAAATGGTCTTATTTCTTAGCAATTGAGCATTATAGTGCCTATCAAACTCCTAAAAAATATGCAATACATCTTTTCTGTTTTGAGACTTGTATTCTCTAAAAATTATTTCTAATGTTTACCCATGAATTAAAATCAAGGAAACATATGCACAAGTACATATGTACATGTGTCAAACTTTGTTTTTTAAAATTATAGGACTGTTCACAGGCTTTAATTTGTATAATTCTGGTAGAATATATTCTAAAGACAAAAAATTCTCAATTGCATTCAATGATCTTAGTAATAGCAAACTCATGGGTGTTATAAATCCTTAGTGAGACACATGGGATATCCCACAAAATAGAGGGACCATAAAATGCTTTATTCATAGCATATCTTATGTTATATGGAAAATAGAACCTTAAACTTAAATTCTGCCACCATATCTGCTATAAATTAGGATTTAAAAATTGGCTCTATAACAAGTTTGTCAATATATTATAACTTTAGTCTACACATCTATGCACATTAATCATTAAATAACAATGAAACACCTATTTTGAAATTATCAGAATCAAATATATTCACAAATACTTCTCAAGTTACAATGAGGGAAAAGAACGTTTGTTACTTTGGCAATCATTTCATCATCCTGAGCATCTAGAGCAATCCCTAGATATAGACAAGTTCTGTTACAATTTATCATACAAAAGCTGATTTATACCACTTACCCAATAAGACAACCACAATAAAGGAACAGTAAAAAAAATAATAATTTTATTTAATTTGAACACAAAACTATAAATAAAATAGGTAAGACCATATTTATTCATCAAGTTTTTACCTTAATTCTGAGAGTTCTGGAAATGCATCAGGGATATCAGGCATCTTATAACCAAAACCATTTTGGTTAACCTAAGGGAGAGTTTTAAAAAGTTCTTAAATCTTAGCTATACTTTTGATTGGCTCCATCTTATATAAACTTTAAAGACTGCCGTCTATTAGTGCTTTCACTATTACAACTCCATCTTTGCCCTTCACATGTACATATAGTTCCTCTGCATCAGTCTATTTCTCAATGTACTGTTACTTGTTTTATTTTATTCAAGACAGAATCTTACCACGTAGCTCAGCCTGACCTTGAACTCCTTAACTAGTCAAGGCTGGTCTAAAACTCTGCTTTCCTGACTTCCCTTTCTGAGAGCTGAGTTCCATACATGTGCCTCCATTCTCAATGTACTGTTATACAGATGTATTTACCTTTTAGGTGGTGAGAAGGTATGGGCCTTAGAAAAGCCTGTATTAGCCTGTTTGGAATATATGATTATAAAATAAACCTCTTGAGAGCATCTATAATAGGTATAGAAAATTATCTATGGATTTAATAGATATAAATAAATATACTTCATGCAAGTAAAAACATCAAACAGTAAACTGCCAACACTCTGAGTTTAAGTTAAAAACATAAGTAGGGTAAATGAAGAACACAGTACCAAATTAAATATTTAATGATGTTTATGTATTAGAACACCCCAAATTTTTCCCTAAAATTTTTAAAATATCAATTATAGTTTATTGCCAGGTATGGTGGCATATACCTTTAATACCAGCACCCAGGAGGCAGAAGCAGGCATATCTTACTGAGTTCAAGGCCAGCCTGGTCTACATAGCAAGTTCCAAGAAAGCCGGAGCTACCTAGTGAGACCCTCTCTCAAAAACCCAAATAAATGATAGTTTGTTCATAAATCTTTATTAACACGGGGCTGGAGAGATGGCTCAGTGGTTAAGAGCACCGTCTGCTCTTCCAGAGGACCCAGGTTCAATTCCCAGCACCCACATGGCAGCTCACAACTGTCTGCAGTTCCAGGCAAATAAATAAAGTAAAAAAGTGTTTTTTTAAAAAAAAAAAAAAAAAAAAAAAAAGAAAATCTTTATTAACAAAATGATGAAACATTTTGAAAACATAAAATCCATTTGGGTCTATATTTTTAGTAATTCTAAACTGTAATCAGCAATGTTGAACATAATGTATATGCACACACATTTTTATAAATTTGTGTTTGTGTGTGTGGAAGCCAGAGAGCAACACTGGGTGTCTTTCTCAATCAGTTCTCTACCCTTTTTCTTGCTTTGGTGGGAGAGTGGGAGTGGGAAGGCACACACAACAGAGTTTCTCACTCAACCAGCTAGTCTGGATGGCTAGCAAACACCAGAAAATCTTGTGTCTAGCTCCCCAGTATTGGGATTACAGGCATGAATTGTCATGCCTGGATTTTTATGGCAGGTGGTAGGGATCTGAACTCAGTTACTGGTGATTTCACAGGCCTTTAATGACTGAACCATTATGCCAGCCTTCAAATAACAGATATCCCATATGCACAAAATATTGGTCTCTTATTCTATTAATACCTTATATGACAACATCTACCAGTTTCACTTATGAACATATAATTTTTAAGCCAGTAAAATGCTGGAAAACCTCAGTGCACTCCAATAGACCCTCTCTGATTTGACACCTGTTTCTCCTATATAATCACATCATGTGCCTTGTCCAGTATATCCTACATGACAGCTAGAGAGATCTATTTATAGGCAACTTTACTAACATGCCACCTGGTATATAGTGCAAGGCCTCTGTCAATGTTTCTAATCACCTAGTGCTTTTTGAACTCTTGTTATTCTCAAAATTTTATATCCATCTTTAAAAATCTAGTCTCAAATATAAATTCATTCATGCATTTATCTGCCTCATTTTCACTGAGCACCTACTATGCTCACAGTCTGAAGCACTGGGGATAAAGTTAAAGACTGCAATGATACTATTTCCTCACTGCTTCTACTTGGTCTCTGGGAGCAATGACTTCAATTGTCTCCAACAACTCTAGACTATGTATCTCTAGAAGCTCTATATTTGCAATTCTTTATTCGTTACTTTTTTGAGTTTTTTTATTTGTGATGACAAGTATGTTTTAATCTTTTATTTTATGCCTATCTCAGTAGATGGTCATAATAAATGCTAGCTGACTGACTACCTAAAATACAGGCTCCTGAAAATACCAACCAGTGCTGAAGATTCTGTCGTGGGAACAGGTAAAGGCAGACTTGAAATGATGCCAAATGAAGGAGCCACTGGCTTGGCTGCAGAATAACTTGTGGTTGAAGAAGAAACAGTGTCAGCTACAGACAAAGATGTGATACTCCTGTTAGCTTCTTGTGGAGGATATGGAGGAAGAAATGGAAAACCTTGAGAAGGATAAGGAGGCAATCCACCTGGATTACTATACAGGCTGAGGAAAGAGAAAATCATTAGGTAAGATATTAGGAGTAAAAATTAACCCTAAATTGTCCTAAATAACAATGTTATTGCATTTCCACACATGGAAATTTCTTTTGGCAAGTGATTTTAAAGTTAAACTAAATTATATAAATTATAAACTACAAGCACCTTAAAAATATAGCATGATTTCTATAAAAAGAATGAAAAAAAATGCTCTAGAAAGCAAAAATTCTAATTGCTCTCTGTAAAAGTCATATACGTCATTACTGAGGAGGCTGGAGAGATGGACTGTTCTTCCAGAGAACAGGGGTTCAATTCCCAGCACCCACATGGCAGCTCACGTCATTACTGAGTTTTCAGTATTCCAATGACATCATTTAGTTTTGTTTCTTTATGGACAACATTTTATCCAGAATATTTATGCAAGTGGATGTTGCTAAGTAGCTTTTGATGTTGGACAAAATCCACCTTAAAGTCGAGTCTGTTTTCCTAGAGATTTTGAAAGAAAAATTATATATATAAGCTACTAAAATGTTTAAAAAAAATAAACACAAGTGTGTATTTTAAAGAGTAGCAAATGATTATTTATGTAGGACTTAATCAGAAAGTAATTTAGTCTATATTTATTTTAGCAAGATGTTTTAAAATGAACATCTTTTCTTCCATAAGTGAGAAGCAGCCCAATACAATGGCTCACACCTTTAATCCTAAGGATTTCTATAATTCTACATTCAAAAGTTTTAAGAGAAAATAATGGCAAAATTTTACACTAGCAAAAACAAAACAAGCTGGGCAGTGATGGCACACACCTTTGATCCAAGCACTTAGGAAGCACGTAGAGCTCTGTGAGTTTGAAGCCAGCCTGGTCTACAGAGCTAGTTCTAAGACAGCTCGGGCTGTTACACAGAGAAACCTATCTCAAAAACCAAACACAAAACAAATCAAAGCACCAGGCCTGCTATAACACAAAAAAGGTCAGTGGTAGAGCACTTCTCAGCAAGCCTAAAGCTCTGGTCTATAGA
Source organism: Sigmodon hispidus (assembly GCA_004025045.1). NCBI lineage: Eukaryota > Metazoa > Chordata > Mammalia > Rodentia > Cricetidae > Sigmodon > Sigmodon hispidus. The sequence continues at coordinate 7,585 of PVIH01003357.1, read as the reverse complement.
GACCCTAGCATCTCCACCTCCCTAATCAACATAAATCAAGGTGAAAACAGTTCAAAGTCATATCACACATAGAAAGACAATTGCTCTTATCCCTAAAGAATTTTCAGCAACTTAACAAATAGAGGACAGAATGGTATATAACTTCCATAAAATTAAGCATCTTAAAAACAGAAATGATACTCAGCAAAAAAAAAAAAAAAAAAAAAAAAACTCAATTTAACTGTTAGATAACAACTAAAATTAAATAATGTTTTTATGCTTACAAAATGGGCAGAGATCTCTTTTGACAATATCTCATACTGGAAACAGGCATGGATAAATGGGCATTGTGTATATAAGTAAAAACTGGTATAATAACTGTTATTACAGTTATTGTAACTATAAAATGGACAATTTTGCAGTATTTCTCAAAATACTATTTCTAGAAGAAATGAAAATATTGAGATGCATTTTCAGACTTACAAGGAATTTAAAGAAAGAAGAGTGAGCGAGGACCTCAGCAGTAAATTTAGAATAGCACACACAGACTGTGGAATCAATTTCCACTACACACAGAAAAAAAGGAGGGCCATTTTTGCTGCTGAATGGTTTTTTCCACCTGCTTCTGACCTATAGATGTTTGAAATTCTAATGGCTCTTTCCTTTTTAGAAAGTAACAACAAACCAAGGTCTGAGATAAATATATGGAGCTTCCAATAAGGCTGTTATTCTACTCATTATTATGACAAAAATAACAGAAAAGTTAAAAGAAGACAGTTTCAGAGATTTAAGATTTATATTGGCAGATAAATTTTGAGACTTAAAGATGATAAACAGCCTTGATATGCCCTCACATTGGACAGTTAGTATATTTCTAATTTTAGGTTTCACAGTTTATATTCTATATATTCTAGATTATCTCTGTACTCACTCTAGAGTCTAATCTCATTTAACATATTTGATCGAGTACATAAGCCTGAGGACTTGTGCTAATATTCCTAGCACCATTTACAAGCTAGGCATAGAGACACACATCTGCAACCCCAGTACTAAGGATGGGTAGGAGATGGAGACAAGCAGACCACCGGAGTACACAAGCCAACCTACCTAGCCAATTGATGAGCTCAGGGTTCAGTGAGAACCTGTCTCAAAAATATAAGATGGACATCCAATAAGGAAGATATCTGGTATCAACCTCTGGCCTCCACATACAAGTGCTCATGTACTTGCATGTACACAGGCAAACACACACTAAAAAAGAAAATATTTCTGGTGCCATTTTAATTTCTGATCTTTAACAACTTCTAAATTTAATTTTTGTTATGCTGAACCTTCATGGAGCTGCATCTTTTTAATGGTCTTTTATAATGTAATAATTATTTTATTGGCCTCTGTATTTTAATCTTACTAAACTGATGTTTTAATTTCATCTCACACTTTTCTCCTTCCTTTCTGTGGCCCTTCTATCCATCCGATGGAATTCAGGGCCTCACGTATTCAAGGCAAAACCATATTTGAGCTGAATCACTACGCCTAAGTCATGGTATTATTTACCTAATGGAAAGATCCAAAAGCAAAATCAATAGCCAAATTTTATTCCATTGTCCTTTCACAAGGCAAAACCACGGCTCTATCAAAGCAGTGAGCCAAGTGGATTTCAGAATTACTGTTTTCCCTCATTATGGGTAGAGCAGTCTACAGTAGTCTATCATCATATGTTAGATATATGTGGGGCAACAATCTTGTCATTTTAATTCACCCTTCTTCAGTTTAAGAGATGTTCTTAAGGAACATAGTTGAAAAGCTCCTCTATATCTGAACTTGAGCATAAATCTATTATATAATAAACTATGGAAGTTCTTGTGTGGGAGAGAGTGATATGTTTTTGCATACAGGATACAGGTGAATTAATTCTTATAATCAGAGATGCAGCAGACTATATTTTTAAAATAGCTACTGCAAGATTTCCAGTGCTTACTTCCCATGAACACATGCTTTTCTTAAATTCTGCCACACTAGTGAGAGATGGAGCCTATTTCTTCCCTCCTTTCAGCCAGAATGTACTTAAAATTCAGTGGAAAGAGGATGCGAAACACCCACAGCTATATCTAAACAGGCAGAGAACCTGCTACTTGGCTGATCTGACCTTTCTCCACATGGCATGCCGTGAGAAAACTCAGGTCAGGCTGCCTTCAGTGGAAATAGGTGATAACCTCCACTAGAGTTTTGGTATTTAGCTAACAAAAATTGCAAGACAAGAGAAACAAGTGAGTGTTCATATTATTCAAATATACTTCTTAAAGCCATGCTGTAATGAAAGAAGTAGAACAGTTACCTAACCCAACTATAAATTCATGAAGAAAAGTGTTTAAGCATGGTGCATAGACATATATGTACTGAGGTTATGACCTGTTACACTGTAAATAATTGTCCTGCCTACTAGTTTAATAAAAATGCTGATTGGCAGAAGGCAGACAGGAAGTGTGGGCTGGGCTATCAGACTAAGAAAACTCTGGGAACAAGAAGAGCAGAGCAGAAACGCCAAGGGAGATGCTAGTAGACACGGAGGAATGAAGACAACCATGCTGCTCTGAGAAAAGGTACCCAGCCACATCACTAAACAGATTAATGGAAATATATTTGAGTTCAGATGAAAGCGCTAGCTAGCAATATGTCTGAGCCATAGGTTAATCAACATAAAATTAATATAAGCCTTTGTGTGATGATTTGGAGCTGGACTGAAGAAGGGCTGAGAGCAGGTCCTAATTCCAAGGCTAGGCCCAAAAGTCCTGGCCAGAAACATTATTACACCTATTATTCCAGCCACCCAGGAGACCAAGACAGACATCAATTCAAGCTCTGATGGTGACACTGCAAGTTCCAAGCAAGTCTAAGTAACTGAGTATGACTCAATCTTAGAAAAGAAGATTAAAATATGCTGGGGATAGCACTCTGTGGCCCCTGCTTGACACATGCAAGGCTACAAGCTCAGGCTTTACCTCCCTATGGTACACTCCCACACCTTACTATTTTAAGTACAAGTTCTAGTATGACTTATTGTTCATGCTAATCTTTACTCAGGAAATTACTGGAAGATAGTAAACTAAAAACCTAGAAGACAACATAAAAATAATAAAATCCAAGAAATAAATAATCCAATATATGAAAATAGCAAAAGAAAATGTGAAGAAGACAACAAAAGAAAGTTACTGAATGAGAACTGTGTGACAGAATGAGGTGTGACTAACCAGGAGAAAAGGGTGTATGAATGGGGGGCACAAATAAATAGACAACTAAACACAGAACTGAGAGATTAACTTGCCTGATACGACATTAACAAAAATGGGATAAAAAACATACTTGCTCAGCAATGGCTAATACTTAAGAGTCATGTACAAACATATCAAATAGACTTCTGTAGAAATCATGATATTATTTCTCTAGAGGGGAAGGGAAATCTTGTGACAGCTATAAACCCTGTCTACTATAGTAGGAGGTCAATAGGTAATAGCCAAAATAAAATTTAAAAATAGTACCATGTACCTATTATTACAAAGAAGGTGGGTAAATAAAAGCCACAAGTGAAACATACAGCACCCTCTGAAAACGTGGGCCTTACGGGCATGAAGCGGAGTATATGACAATCAGAAGGCTCTTTAATTTGAACATCAATTCCTTTAAACTGTATTTAATGATGAGAAATGAAAATGTGTTAAAGTTACATACTATAAATATACTTACTATGGAAATGCTGTTGAAGTAGGAGCTAAAACTGGAGGAGTCTTCCAGAATTCATCCAAAAGACTTTGAATAATTTTTCCAAGATCTGAATGCATTGTAAACTGAAAGTAACAGTAGTAAGTAATGATAAAAAGGGGATGACAAAATTTCATGGAAATAAATGTCATTTGAAATCTTAACCAATGTTGGCAAGAATAAATAGAAAAAGGGGCTGGAGTAATGGCTCAGTGAGTAAGAACACTTAATGTTTTGCAGAGGACCCAGATACGGTTCCTAGAACCTACATGGCAGCTCACATCCTCTGTAACTAGAGTTCTAGAGGATATGACATTCTCCTCTGGCCTCTGTGTGTGTTGTACACATATGGTGCACTTACATGTAGGCACAACAGTAATACACATAAAATAAAAATAAAGAAAAATAAATAGAAAAACAAAGTGCACTGTGTCAACATACTAACAATGCATGACTTACAACATTTTCCTACAGAACCAATACTATAAATTTGGTAATTAACAAATCATGTTAGAAGGATATTCATTCAATAATGGAGTTAAAATATTACCATGCTTCACACTCTACAATAAGTTGATTTTCAGGGGTAAGTACTCAGGGTATATTTAATTTGCGACTTGTATGTAACATTAGTCAACCACATTGTATCCAAAAACTTCAAGTCATAGGCTTAAATAAACAGTATTGTCTAAGGAAATGTTTAAGATTACTAATTTCAAAATGAAAACTTCAGTACATTTAAGATTTCTAGAATAACAGAAATGTAACAAACGTGTTAGAGTATTCTGAAATAAACTATAGCAATATACATACATTGTTTACTAATGGAGAGGTAACATATAATCCTTGATTATCCATTAAGTGATGTCTTATTGGTGGATAAACACTAATCACTGGTTTTTCCTGAGGAAATTGTGGAGGAAGTAATCTAAGAAAGAAATAATACACACACACAAAAAAAAAAAATTGAGAAAAATACAGCATGTGACTATAATCCTAAAACAAAGTTATTTAAAAACTTTCACATTGACTTATATGGATTAATTCTTTAGTAACAAGTGCTTTATTAAAGATATTGAGCAGACTGAAAATATATAAAAGACTATGTTTTGGTAATATGATAACAGTAATTCAATACAACAGATTCTTTTCAACATGGAATATGGATTCTTGTGTTACAGAATAGTCCTTTTAGCATAATAGCAAATTGATTTAAAAGATAATATAACTTGCTGAGTGACAATCTCAGCTAAAAATTAGATTGTACACTTGTATCCAGAAAATCATGCAAAACCTCACCTAGCTGTATAGTGGATTACGGCTCTAGCTCTGTGTGTGTGTGTGTGTGTGTGTGTGTGTGTGTGTGTGTGTGTGTGTGTGTGTGTGTGTGTGAAGGGAAGTAACTAGGACTGAACTACTGTACTTTACTGTACTTGTCATTGAGCCCGTTTTGATCTAATTCTTAAATATTGCACTAACACCTTACCTTTCCTCCTACTGAAGTAACATCATGTTGTTCCAAGTAAGAATAAAAACCTCAGAATTTAAAAAAGTAAAAAATTAATGTTTTTAAGTACTACAAAATTAAGATTAGCTTATGAAATACTTTAATAAAAGTTTATTAAATCCAAAACTCTGTTTTCCAAGTTTTGAAAACTCAGAATATTTCCCTTTAAGCTTTTCTGTTTGTATATTGGTTAAGGAAAGTGTTTCTTGACAGCATTATCAAAAATTGGATTTTGTTGGGCTCTCCTGCCTACATCTACCTAGGCACTGGATGGGAAATAAAATTAATTCCTTTATTCCTTTATATAACTAAAAAGGTTTTTGTTTGTTTGCTTTTGTTTTTATAACTCAAGATTACTAAATTAGTTTGTAAAAGAGACAATAAGTGGCCAAACAATGAGTTCATGTCACAGCTACTTATTATGAGTCTGTAATGTATCCTAAACTGTAAGGCTACTACTATAGAGATTCATAAGTTAATGTACTTTAGTACTTGCTTGAGATATATACCTATACTTAAGATTTGTTCTGAGAGCTAGTATTTAATAAGGCCTCTGATGTCCATGTGCTAAGCAACAAGCCATAAAGAGTTATTTCACTAAACTGAGCACTATTTTATGTTACAGCTACTTTAAATAAGTTCATGTAAACAGTTTATGTTTGATATTAACTAAGATTCAAAACGAAAAAGTTAGTTCCTATTACATGAAATATATATTACAATTCTATTCTCACATTAGTAATGTCAGGCTACTAAGACATAAAGAAAAATTAAAACCTCATACACAAAAAAATAGAAAAAAATTCTACTTACATATTAATGTTAATTGTCAGGTTGTTTACTGTGAATGGCAATCTGTATTCTACATCTTTTTGTATTTCAGCTATACTGTAAGAGGAAATTTAGAAAAAACTTAAAAAGAGATCAATGCTATAAAACTATTAATATCAGAACCAAATACTAAATACTATAACCTACTAATGTCCATAGTTGGAAAGGCTTATCAAATATGCAGACAATAATATTCTGAAATATCCAAAGGGTAAGGGAAAGATGCTGAGGAAAATATACAAAAATACTTAGATTAATCTTAGATTGATTTGATATAATTCTATCCAATGTATCATTAGTAGAAACAACTGCAAACCTTCTAGGTAATATAGGTCAACAAATATCTGAGTTCTGGTAACTATGTCACTATCCAGCTTTACGGGCAGCTGGGGATGTTTGGGTCTTAAGAGCTTAAACTAAGAAGTCCTGATGAGTGTCCCTTGGAGTGGCAAGATAATGGTCCTGGCTGCTTTCTACTTCCCCTCTTTTCCCCCAGAGGATCTCGTTCTTACTGTGGATAACCATACTCTATAGCCATACTTTTTCTTATAAGTAGCTGCTGTTGAAGACTTTTATGTCTCAGTCAATAGGCGGTGGGGTGGATATTCAGGGAAGCAGCTTTCAGTGCGATTGCAACTACTAGCTCTTCCTGCCTTTTTTGCCTTCTTCCTACTTCCTGACTGGATGTTAGGCTTGCATAGTAAGTCACTTTGAGGCTTCCTTTGGTGGCAGGCACTACATAGCAATGAAACAACTAGCTAGGGTCCTTGGTAAGTATGAAACTGCCGGACTCTTAGTTTTTGTTTGCTTGTTTGTTTTTTTTCTTTAAATCTTACCATATATAGCCTTGACTAACCTGGAACTCCCAATGCAGCCCAGGCTGCTCTTGACTTCAAAAAAGTCCATCTGTGTCTGCCTCTCAAGTACTGGGATTAAAGACAAGTGTCACCATGCCTGGCTTAAGTTTCTTTTATGTGAGAGAAAAATAAGCTTTTACCTTGTTTGAGCTACTATTTGAGAGTCTTTATGAACACTCCTCAGAGCAGAGTTCCCAATATAAAACCCTTATAATCTGACTATCCTACAAGCAGTTTATCTTATTGAGTACAGTCATGTTCACAACTAAAATTTAAGAAATATGGAGCCTTTGGGAGCTCACTTAAAATGTTAACATTTATAATAATTCTAAGGGGAGGAACACATAAAGAAGTACTCATTAGTTGATACAATTGAGGACATTTAGTCCATGAGTCTTTGAGAGGCCTCACAAATGCAAAGGATTTACTTCCTGTTCTTTTTAGTTATTTCAAACTAATAGCTTTTACAAGGCTTATTTATTTTTCTCATTTTTTTGAACTATTGTATTTTCTAGTCTTTAATAAAAACCTAGCCTCTCAAATATGTAAATCTTATGTACTTTGAAAGGTTCCTAAGTGTTGTTGTCTCAGATACTTTTCTATTATTGTGAAGCATCAACATGACCTAGTCAATTTGCAAAAGAAAGCATTTAAA
>PVIH01003356.1:0-162822 GCA_004025045.1 Sigmodon hispidus | reverse complement strand
TGAACATTTTGAGTTATGGCTTTTTTAGTTTTACTATTTTCTTTGACTGATATATCTATTTGAGCTACTGAGTCTTCCACTTCAGAGATCCTATCTTCCATCTCTTGAACTCTGTTTGTTATGCTTGTATCTGTAGTTCCAGCTTTTTTCTTCAGGTTTTCTATTTCCATTTTTGCCTCATTTTGCGCCTTTTTTTATTGCTTCTATTTCAGCTTTTATTTCAGCTTTTATTTCAGCTTTTAATTCCTGGCATGTTTCTTTCATAGATTTGTTCATCTCTTCCAATTTTTTGTTTGTATTTTCTTCTATTTCTTTAAGCCTTTTTTTCATATCTTCTTTGAGAGCTTCGATGATCATCAAAAAGGAATTTTTGGTGTTGCTTCCTTCTGTTTCCTCTTCATTGCTCAGTTCAGATCTTGTATTTGTAAGATCTCCACTCTCTTCTGGAGTTACCATGTTGTCCTTTGTAGTATTATGTAATTTTTTTCACTGACGTTTGCCTATGACTTCAGTGGTTCACGATTAGATGGGTCTTGGTCAATTGTGGTACTCAGGTTTGTGTGCCTCCCGTCACCTTTCTGGTCAGGGTCTGATTCTGTCTTTCAGAGACCCCTGCAGTTGTTGGTTCGCTCAGTTCGAGGTCATGGTGGGGAGCCATGCAGATTCCCTCAGCAGGAGCTGTGGGTGTGGTCAGGGGCACAGTTTACCTGCCCCTGTTCCAGAGTGTGCTGGGACTCTGCAGAGAGCACTTGGACCCAGGAGTGGAGCCAGAAGCAATGGGAGCTCAACTCTCCCTCCCAGGCTAGGATATAGGCGCTGAGGCCTACTGATCCCTCCTCACCTCTGGTCAGGGTCTGATTCTGTCTTTCAGAGACCCCTGCAGTTGTTGGTTCGCTCAGTTCGCTCAGTTTGAGGTCGTGGTGGGGAGCTGTGCAGATTCCCTCAGCAGGAGCTGTGGGTGTGGTCAGGGGCACAGTTTACCTGCCCCTGCTCCAGAGTGTGCTGGGACTCTGCAGAGAGCGCTTGGACCCGGGAGCAGAGCCAGAAGCAATGGGAGCTCAACTCTCCCTCCCAGGCTAGGATATAGGCGCTGAAGCCTGCTGATCCCTCCTTACCTCTGGTCAGGGTCTGAATCTGCCCTTCAGAGACCCCTGTAGTTGGTTCGCTCAGTTCGCTCAGTTCGCTCAGTTCGCTCAGTTCGCTCAGTTCGAGGTCATGGTGGGAGCCGTGCAGATTCCCTCAGCAGGAGCTGTGGTTGTGGTCAGGGGCACAGTTTACCTGCCCCTGCTCCAGAGTGCGCTGGGACTCTGCAGAGAGCACTTGGACCCGAAAGCGGAACCGAAAGCAATGGGAGCTCAACTCTCCCTCCCAGGCTAGGATATAGGCGCTGATGCCTGCTGATCCCTCCTCACCTCTGGTCAGGGTCTCATGAGCACTTTTTAAGGTGCCATTCAGCCATTCATAATTCTTTTGTTGAGAATTCCCTTTTTAGATCTGAACCCTATCTTTTCATTGGGTTATTCAAGGTTTGGGGCTCTAGATTCTGGAGTTCTTTGTATATCTTAGAGATCAGTCCTTTATCACTTGTAGGGTTGGTGAAAATATTTTCCCATTCTGTAGGTTGTTGTTTTGTCCTATTGACTGTGTCCTTGTCTTTACAGCAGCTTCTTACCTTCAGGAGATCCCACTTACTGATTGTTGGTCTTAGTGTCTGTGCCACTGATGTTATATTTAGGAAGTGGTCGCCTGTGCCAATTTGTACAAGTGTATTTCCCACTTTCTGTTCTATCAAGTTTAAAGTAGCTGTGTTTATGTTGAGGTCTTTGATCCACTTGGATTTGAGTTTTGTGCAGGGTGACAGGCTTGGATCTATTTGCGTTTTTCTATATACTTCCATCCAGCTATGCCAACACTATTTGTTAAAGATACTATCTTTCTTCCATTGAATATTTTGGGCCTCTTTGTCAAAGATCAGGTGATCATAGGTTTTTGGGGTAAATGTCTGGATCCTCAATTCTATTCCATTGATCCACAAGTCTGTTTTTATGCCAGTACCAGGCTGTTTTTATTACTGTAGGTCTATACTATAACTTGAAGTCAGGGATGGTGATACCTCCTGAGGTTCTTTTGTTGAGTAAAATTGTTTTGGCATTCCTGGCTTTCCTCTTATTCCAAATATAATTAATTGAGTATTGTTCTTTCAAGTTCCAAAAAATATTTTGTTGAGATTTTGATGGGCAGTGCATTGAATCTGTAGATTGCCGTTGATAGAATTGCCATTTTTATTATGTTGTTCCTACCTAACCAGGAACATGGGAGAGCTTTCCATTTTCTGATATCCTCTTCAATTTCTTTCTTCAGTGATTTGAAATTTTTGTCAAATAGGTCTGTTACTTCTTTGGTTATAGTTACTCCAAGGTATTTAATATTATTTGCTGCTGTAATGAAGGGTAATGTTTCCCTTATTTTTGAATAAGGAAATACAAGGATAGAAAATGTGACTTTTTTGTTTATAATAGTAAAATAAAAAATAAAAATAAATAAATATTTTTAAAAGAAAAAAAAATAACAAAAGCCAAAGTTTCAATTATTCATCAAGATGCTGAATCTGGTACCATTGTACTTACCAGTGCAGGTACTCTGGGTAAAAAAATTTCTATAGGAATTAATTTTCTTTCCTAGTTCTTCAGTTCTGTACTAAGCATTTAAGGCTAGCATTTGGCATAAATGGAGGGTGTGGTTGTTATATAATAATTGCCTTTCTAGAATAAAAATCTCACTTCCCAAGGAGTTGGATTTGGGAGTTTTCCATGCCTCTATCCTTGCTTCCTTGTTATATTGCTTTAGTCTCATTCTTTCACAGTGTCTTTCTTTAATGGTAACTGTAGCTTAGCCTCCAAAACAGTCTTAACTGTATCTCAAGAGTCTTTAGCAATAATTTGGTTTCAGTTTGACCAAAAATTTAACATTTGCATTTCAAATGATGAGTATATACCATAAGTGACTATTGCTTCCTTGAATCTGCTTTAATCTAACATATGTACTGGAGTCAAATTAGTTTCTGTGCAGTTTCTATCATTTTCCAATTTGTTTAAAGTTACTGGATACACAAAGGTTGGCTGTGTGAAAGTCTTAGGCTATTTTTCTGTAATCATAAATACAATGTTGAAAAAATAAACTATAACATATACAAAATTGTGGTGCATCAACACAATAAAATACTACTCATCAGTTTAAAAAATGCCATCCTGATATTTGCAGACAAATGAAATGTCTTGAGAGTATCATCCTGAGTCAGGTAATACAGACACAGAAAGATAGTCATGGTATGTAATAACTCTTAAGTGAAATTTAGACATAAGACAAAGAATAAACAGGCTACATTACACAAATCCACATCAGCTAGATAACAGGAGAAACATAAAAGAGACTTCCATGGTTCCCTGAAAAGGGAAAATAGGGAAGATCTGAGTAAATTGGAATTATTTACTCAGGAAATGGGGGAAGAGATCATAAAAGAAACAGTTGGTCTAGTGGGAGAAGCAACAGAAAGGGAGAACAAAGAAATAGTTATCTCAATAGAGAAAGTCATTGAGGAGTTCTTGAGAAACCTAGTGCTAGGGAAACATTCCAAATCCTACAAGGTGTCCCTGGCTAGGACTCCAAGCAATAGTGAAGAGGGTGCCTAAACAGGACTTCCCCAATAATCAAATGAATGACCACCCTTGTCATTATAGAGCTTTCATTCAGCCCCTGATGGAGGCAGAAGCAGAGATCAATAGCTAAGTATCTTGTGGAGTTCCCAGTCCAGCTGAAGAGAGGGAGAAAAAAGTATGTAAGCAAAGGGATCAGGATCATGAGGAAGAGAGCTACAATGATGGCTGACCCAAACTTTTGGGAGCTCACTGACTCTGAAATAACAGCTGAGGAATCTTGATGAAAAGAAACTAAAACCTGCTAATGTAGAAAGTGGATGACAATAAAACAGCATGAGCAGTTTGTGGAGCCTCTTACAGTAAGACCAGAGTTTATTTCTGGTGCATGAACTGGCTTCTCAGAGTCCACTCCCTACATAAAAAAAAAAAAAAATCTTACTCGGCCACTGAACTGTGAGGACAGACATGGACCTACCTCAACTATGTATGTGAGACCAAACTGACTAGCCTTGGGATTCCTTGCCCTCCCTGGGGAATGGATGGAGGTATGGGGTAGAGGGATGCTGAGGGAGAACAGAGTATGGAGGTGGAACAATGAAGGGTATGAGAAAAACTTTTTAATTAAAATTTTACTAATAAAATGAAATATAACAACAACAAACAACAAACAAAACATTGACAATGGTATTTTTAAATTTCTCTTTCTGAGTCTAATTATCTCTGTGTTCTTTTTCAGCAAGCTTTTCTAAGTTTTTTTATCTTGGAACTCATATTAACTGACTTTTAAAATGATAAAATAGAAATAATCAAACAAATATCATTTGTAAGGCATTACAATAATTCCATCTACTTTTCTTGTCCAAAGTTTGACAACTGTCAAATGGTGTGGGCAGTTTGTGAAGCCTCTTGCATTGGAGCCCATTCTCTACAGAGGAACACCTAATCCAGCCTTACTACTGGGATAAGGGACTCAGACCTACCTCAACTGGATATGCCAGACTGAACTTGAGAAAGGACCCCTCCCCTTTGCTGAACTTCGTGGAAAACATGGAGCACAAGGATGACCGTGTAGACCCACCTGGCCCAGCCCAGTACTGGAAAGTCTCCTGCTTTCCTCAAAGCAGAAAATAATCCAAGGCCTCCACTAGTCCAAACATGCCAGGGAAGAAATAATAGTAAAAATGAAAATAGGTCGAATTGACCTAAGACCATGAGATATGCACCCACTGTTATTTTCACCTTGGTACTAACCAATAAAAGCCTGAAACGTTGTTACCAGGCACCCCCACCCTAGTTTCTGGAAAGCCCCTAGCACGAGCCAATTAGCTAATGACTCCTACCATTATCCTCACCTGAACCCAATTCACAGCCTTGGGCTATAAAAAGAGCACCCCCCAGGCCCTAACCAACCCTCCAGTTTGATTCCGGTGTAAGGGACATCTGGAGTGGTTCACAAGCTAGCTCGTCTCTACTCAATAAACCTTGCTTTTTCATTCTGCTACCTCCTTGTCTCTGGTGGCCTCTCCAGGGTTGAGACGTTGAGCATAACAAACTAACCCACCTTTGCTCTTTTTGGGGAATGAATGGAGGGATGGGATGGGGTAAAAGGAGGTTGAGGGAGAAATGAGAGAGACTGCAAGGATGAAAGGAAGAGGAAGAAGTTGCATATATGAAAAAAACAGTAAAATTTAAAATTTAAAAGAAATGAGAAATTTGAATTGACTCACCAAACTTGTTGTCAATGACAATATAGATAACTGTAAAGTGGAGCAGCTACCTAGTGTGATAGCAACCCAAAGAGAGTGACCACAAAGAAAAAAAATACACAAGCCTTCAGGAGAGGGAAGCTGCTGTTCCCCAAAACTCACCCAGGTGAAAGTGAAAAAGAAATGTGCCTAAGGCTGGAGGCGAACTCTCAACAGAAAACCTAAACCTAGCCTAGCCAGATGGGGTGTGAGTGTGGGTAGTGACATCATCCATGTGTAGCTGTAGCTAGCAAGTGGCTTCTTTATGAATTCAAGCCATTGAGTGCCAAATGTTGCACAAACTCTAGTTTGTATATATTGAAAACCTGAACACAGATATTAGAGGTAAGCTGAAATATAGGAGAGATAGAGAAATAAACCACAGCCACTTTTTACCCAGCCATTGCCTCAGGACTGTACCAAGTATCTTCCAACTGCAAGTTTCTCTGTTCTCTGCCGAAGGGAAGGGAAGTGCCTGGGAAAGCTGGTACCTTCTCTTGCTCTGTGCAGCTTTTAACTTAGAATTTTCATATTACTAAAGCAGGGATTACAGGTGTGAGTTATTCCTTTCTGACATGGCTTGTCTGTGGTGCTAAGTCCATTCAGTGTTACATGTGTGTGTGTATACATGTATATATATATATATATGTAAATGTATATGCAAACATACATATAAACGTATAAATATTTGGAACTGACCACTTGAGATCTGATAATTGATTAAGGTCTTGTTCCTAGAAAATGCTGATTCTTACTTTTTGGACCTAGTTACCTCGCCATTTGAGAAAAAAATGCAAATTTTGTTAGTAATAGCCATATCCAAAAAACAATTCTCTAAGCCAATCAAAGATAAGACTGTACAATTATTGGATAAAGAAGCCATATTCATTCACTGAGCAGCCTGAATGGAGTTCAGAATGAAATGATGGTGATCTGACTGTCAGAATGAAATATGTTGTTTTTTATTATTGAGATGATGGAGGAATGCCATCGAACAATGGGATCTCTGTGAATATAACAGAGAGAAAAAAAGATTGTGTTAACAACACATGACTACCAATCTTTTCCTAAATCAGTACAGCAGCAATAAGAATGAGGAAAGCTAACAACAAAGAACCACCAAAAATTAGGAATGCTGGAAGCAAGAGACATAGTCATTCCCTGTGAAGGGCACAGAGAATTATATACTTCTTTTTCATTTCTTTTATATTTGAATGAAGTCTCATGTTTTAATCCATGTATCCCCTTTGTCAAACTCTCTTCACCCTCCCGATCACTACGTTATTCTCTCTTCTCCCCAACTACTCATCTCCTCCTCAGAAAGGACAGGAGTTTCCAATGTGGCTTAGTTGAGCATCCACTCCAGGCAAGTCCGATTTCCTCATCCCAATATCAAGACTGGGTCAGATGTTCCTCTGGAGGTAGTGGGCTCCAAGGTGCTGGTCGAATGTGCTTTGAATCCCAAGCTGTTCAGTGGTTGTGCTTTGCAGCATGGGAATGAGTAAGTACATCCCCTGCTTATTTTTCTGGGTTTGTGATACTTCACTTACCTCACTTAGGAGTATATTCTCCAAATCCACTTGCCTGCAAATGTTAGGGTATTTTTTTTTTTTTTTTTTTTTACTGCTGAGTAGTACTCCATTGTGTAGATGTACCACAGTTTGCTAATCCATTCCTCAGATGAAGTGCATTTAGGTTGCTTCCAGGTTATTGCTATTACAAATAACGCTGCTATCAACATAGTTGAGCTAATGCCTTTGGAGTGCGACTGTGCATCTTTCAGGTATACGCACAGAAGTGGTATTGCTGGGTCCTTGGGGAGATTGATTCTCAATTTTCTGAGAAACCTCTATACTGCATTCCAAAGTGGCTGAACAAGCTTAAACTCCCTGTAGAAATGGAGGAGTGTTCCCCTTGCTCCAAAACCTCTCTAGCATAGACTGTCATCTAGGTTTTTACTTTTACCCATTCTGAGAGGTATTAGGTGGTATCTCAAAGTTGTTTTGATTTGCATTTCTCTGATAGCTAAAGATGTTGAGCACTTTTTCAAGTGCCTTTCGGCCATTTGTAATTCTTCTGCTGAGAATTCCCTTTTTAGTTCTGAACAACATTTTTTGATTGGGTTATTCAGGGCTTAGGGTACTAGTTCCTTGAATTCTTTATACATTTTAGAGATCAGTCCTCTATTACTTGTAGGGTTGGTGAAAACCTTTTCCCATTCTGTAGGCTGTCATTTTGTCCTATTAACAGTGTCCTTGGCTTTACAGAAGATTCTGTTTCATGAGGTCCCATGTATTGATTTTTGTTCTTAGTGTCTGTGTCACTGGTGTTATATTTAGGAAGTGGTTGCCTGTGCCAATTCATTGGAGGGTATTTCCCACTTTTTTTTCTTTCAGGTTCAGAGTGGCTGGGTTTATGTTAAGGTCTTTGATCCACTTGGATTTGAGTTTTGTGCAAGGTGACAGGCTTGCATCTATTTTCATTTTTTTACATACTACCAACCAGCTATGCCAACACCATTTGTTAAAGATACTATCTTTTTTCCATTGAATATTTTGTGCCTCTTTATTGAAGATCAGGTGTTCATAGGTTTTTGGATTAATGCCCGGATACTCAATTCTCTTCCATCCCAAATACTTTCTTCACTGATTTAAAATTTTTGTCAAATAGATCTGTTACTTATTTGATTATAGTTACTTCAATGTATTTAATGCTATTTGCAGCTACTATAAAGGGTGAATTTTCCCTCATTTCTTTTCCAGCCCTTTTATCTTTAGTGAATAGGAGGGCTACTGATTTCTTTGAGTTAATCTTGAATCCTGCTACATTCCTGAAGGTGTTAATCAGCCGTGGAAGATCCCTGGAAGAATTTTGTGGATCACTTATGTATATATTTTTTTTTCTGCAAATAGAGATAGTTTCACTTCTCCTTTCCCAATTTGTATTTTTTTAATCTCCTTTCATTCTCTTAGGGCTTTAGCTAAAACTTCGAGAACTATATTGAATAGATAAAGGAAAATAGAACAGCTTTATCTAGTACCTGATTTTAATGGGATTGGTTTTAGTTTTTCTCCATTAAGTTTGATGTTGGCTTTCGGCTTCTTGTTAATTGCCTATATTATTTAGATATTTTCCCTGTATTCCTGATTTCCCCAGGACTTTTATCATAAAGGAGTGTTGGATTTTGTCAAAGCCTTTTTCAGCATTAAGGAGATGATAATGTGGCTTTTTTTCCTTCAGTTTGTTTATGTGATGGATGATATTTATATTTTATTAAATTACTTTAATCCATTCCTCAGTTGAAGGATTAATAAATAAATGAAACACACCTGTATAAAGGTGTGTTACATTTATTTATTATTTATTTGTTTAATGATGCAAAGATGTGTGTTTAATTATGTAAAGATGGGTTGAATTTGTCTCACCTTAAGGCACCTCATTGTTGTAATAAAATCTTAGTAGCCAATAGCTAGGCAGGAGTGGGATAGGTGAGGCTGACAGTGAGAAAGAATAAATAGGAGAAGAAATCTAGGCTCAGGAGAAGAATGAGAGGATAAGGAGAAGAGAATAAGGGAAAAAGAGAGTGATACACCTAGAGCATTAATCCAGGAAACCACAGCTACCAGACACAAAAAGCCATGAAAGTAGCATATACAGAAGAAGAAAGGCAAAAATCTCTGAGGCAAAATGTAAATAAAGAGAAACAGATTAATTTAATTTAAAAGAGCCAACCAGAAATGAGCCTAAGCTAAATCAAGTTTTTGCAATCAACAAAAAGTCTTCTTGACATAATTTGGAGCTGGTTGTCACTCTCCACACAAAAAAAAAAATCCTCCTACATAATGTAAAATAATAAATAAGTAGCTCCACCCATAACATCTCAATTTTGTGTCTGCCCAAGCATGATATAAATTAAAACAATAACAATGGACAAGGTTAATTTGATGAGGAAATGCCTACAAATCCTCATCTTTACAGAAAGCACTGCAGGCAACTGTGTGAATATGGGGATAGGAGAGGCAGTCTTTTCCAGGAAAGAGTACACCAATTGGTTTCACAGTATAGATGGTCAACTCTGAAAACATAGACTCAAGTAATATTATTCCAAGGGAACAGGTTATAGTTAGGGATATATGTATACCTTAATATTTATACATATAATACATGTAAATGTGTATATATTTATATATACACACACACACATATGCTTACAATAACAATTAGTATAAAGGAAACCATAGTCATCAGGTATATATGAGAGAGCTTGGAGTGAGAAAAATTGTAATTAAATTATAGTATCAAGAATACTTACATAAAATAATGGTGTTAAGTATTAATACTTGAGAAATGTATTTTTTCTATCATATTAATCAAAAATGAAAGTAATCATAGGTTTTTATCATACTGATACTTAGGTCTATAAAAGACATGTATGTGTATGCATACATATATCTACATATATATATATATATTTATATTGAAAAGCCTAATCCTAATTAAAAGCATAAAAACATCTATAGTCGCCTTATTTTAGTTTTGAATTAGTAAGCTTATTGTGTATACAGCAAGCTAAAGCAAAAAGGCAAATGGCAAATAATAGACAGATAATTACAAAGCTGACTATATAGATAATAAACGATCACCAAATTAGAAAACAAAAATACCCAAAAGAAATTAACTAGGAATGAGTCTCCAAAATATATTCCTGCTTCAGTTCCCAACAGATAAGAGTCCTTCACTGAGAAGAAGAACAGAATGTCCCCTGAATTGAGGCTCTAGAGTTTAAAGAACCAAATTAAACTAAACAAAACAAAAAACCCAACATCAAGCAATAAACAAACAAGTTACAACAAACGGGCATCAACATGAAATAAGGGGCTTTCAAATATCAAATAACAGAAACACAGGGAGGTGTGACAGTCAAGTAGAGTTCTACTGAGAACTATATCCTTGGATGATCTTTTCATATCTCAAGTTCAAACTTCAATTTTCTTCAATAAGTAATTATAAGATAAACTAAAGTAACTGATTTTTGTTTTGTTTTGATTTGGTTTTACAAATAGTTGTATATTCTAGCTGACTGTTAAGACACAATATTTTTCTAATGTGTACTGTTTTGCAATTCTCTCTTTCCTGGTCACAAAGATGGAGAAGCAATTTATGCCACGATAAGATGCCTTGCAGAACACTTCTAAATATGCTTGCAACTAAAATCATAGAAACAGGTTACTCTGCCTTCAGAACCAGTCTATTAGGAGACTCAAGCAACACATAAAAATGTACCTATATAATATACATAACAGTGACTTGCCTGAAGCCAGCCATATTTGTGAGAACTGAATTTTTTCAACATTAATACATGCAAAATAGTAAAAAAAAAAAACCTGCCAATGTTACTTAGTAATAAAATAAGTTATAATTTTAATATGTAATTATGGATAGCTTACTATCAGAAGTATAAGTTTTGCTTGTGATGTTTAGTCTTATATCATAATGACACTTCATGATTATTATGGCAAAAATCATGTTTTTTTAGTATGATATTATGCTGGATTCAAGTTGTAGAATTTTATGAAAATGAATAAAAATGTTTCTTTGCCATAAAACATAATGGTCAATTTCATGGAAAGGTTAAAACTTATCTTTCGACTAAGACGGAAATACTATGAAAGTTCCTCCACATGAATGTGTTTCTTATTAACTGAGATTGAGTCAATATGGATGTCTTAATAGACTCATCTAACAGCTTATTGTTTTCAAATATGTGCAAAAAATAAAATGTTAGTTCAAAATGTTAGTAGGCAACTTTATATCCATTATGTGAGATTTCCTAACAACGAAGATGGAATAGTGACTTTTCCATGCAGCCAACACTTTCAGAAAATACTAAAGGAAGCAATAAGATGCTGACATGAATTCAGAACTTTCTAAAGTACATTGCTGTCAGGGAATGTCCTCTTCCAAAGGTCTCAGTATGGTTTACTCTCAAATGAAATTGATATAGCTCATGCTTCATTGCCAGATACACTTTAATTATGTCATAGCTGTTGTTTATAAGAACATTCTGCTGGAATGGAAGTAACACTGGTACTTTGTCTTTTTTTATTAGCACTAATTCATATATATATAGATATACATATATATAGAGAGAGAGAGTATATAAATATGAAAACTGATTCCTTTGAATTCTCTTCAGATGCCTTTTCACTGATAATATGTAATAATTTATTGAAAGAAGTAAGTCTAATTTATGAACTGTATGTCTGTGTTGAATCATAAATAAGCATAGCTACATAAATAGGTAAATGCAGGAAATGTAAGTTTTTTCTAAAAAAAAAAAAAAAAACCTTTAACATGGAATGTGAATTGGCATAATTAGTATTGCACAAAGTTGTACAATTATCTAGTGGAATTAAGACAAGTATCATCTGAGGTTACATACCCTTAAAGACATACAGACACTTAAAGATTAGGGAGAAAATTGTTTTGAAATAAACAAAAGATGAATAAAGTTAAATTAAGGTACTGTCAGTTAGTATCTCTGTTTGCAGGAAAGAAACAAAAAGATTTGGTTTAAGTGTAGTATTAAATACACAAAAGATATGAATTTCCAGATTATATAAGTCATTCTTGATCTTTGTACAAACTTTAAAATAAATAATTTAATATTATGTAATTTAATTTTATGAAGATATTTCAAAAATCACTTACTACAGGTTGATTTCAAACTGAATAATTAGAGGGGAATATAAAATTATTTTATTTGTTCTTTCAACAAATATTTATTATTCACCCTTCAGTTACTTAGTATATGTCGAGGCATCTGAGTGTTTCAGAAAATAAAATGAGAATGATATCTGTATTTTTTGGTTACCTGCTCTTCGTGACTTTCAATAGTCTGTGGAAAGATTAAGTAAATAAATAAATAAGTAGAAGATGTTTCAATTGTCTAATAGTGAAATGTAATAGGATAACAATGATCAAGGCTGAAATGATCAATTTTGAAGTCATACTGACCAATATTTAGTAAACTTTGATGTGAAAACCAAGACGCAATAGACTAAGTTGACTCTAATTCCAATTTAAGTAACAAGAATTTTGTCATTGACTAAAGTTAGGATTTTAGTTGGGATTTTCTCAGTTAGAAATAAGCACACAGATATCTCTTTAGTTTTTCTCCCTCTTTATTGCTCTCCCTACCTCAACACTTCAATTCCCTCATGTTCTTTTCCCAAATGCCATTGTCTCCTACACCTGTGGTCCCAATTTACTCAAGAGAACTTTTCTATTTTCCCTTTCCCAGGGGTATCAATGGATGTATCTCTTAAGTTCCTCCTTGTTACCTAGCAGCTCAAAGACTGTGAATTTATCTTGATAGAGGGAACCATTGAGGGGTTAAGGAGAAACCTGGTACTAGGGATGTAGCCAATAACACACAGAGATGACCTAAGACTCCAAGTAATAGTGGAGAGGGAACCTAAACCAGCCTTCCCCTATAATCAAATAAATAATCACTCTAATTGTCATTAAAGAACCTTCATCCAGAAACTGATGACAGACGGTGCAGAGATCCATAGCTAAGCGTTAAGTTGAGCTCCAAGTAAAGTTGAAGAGACAGAAGAGAGACTATATAAGTAATGGGGTCAAGTTCATGACGAGGAAACCCATAGAGACAGATGACCTGAGCTATTGGTAGCTCAATAATTCTAAAATCACAGCTGAGAAACATGCATTGGACTAAACTAAGCCCTTTGAAAGTGGATGACAGTCAAATAGCATGGGCAATTTGTGAAGTCTCTGGCAGTGGAACCAGAGTTAATTTCTGGTACATGAATTGACTTCTTGAGGCCTATTTCCTGCAGAGGTACACTTTCCTCAGCATAATGGGGGAGAGTATAGGTCTTTTTCTTTAACCTACAAAATACTTTTTATTTCTTTTTATTTTTTATTGTTTTTTGAAAACCAATATCAAACTTTATATAAAAAAGCAAAACATTCAGGATAGCTCAAAAAATACAGTAATAATACTTCTCTTTTCTCTAAACTACATGAAACATAAAAGATAAAATCTAAAGGTCCTTAAGTCAGGTTAGGTTCGGCTACAGATGAAGGGCTGGAGAGGTGGCACAGAGGTTAAGAGCACTGACTGTTCTTCTTCAGGTCCTTAGTTCCGTTCCCCAAAACCACATGGTGGTTTGCAACCATCATGTAATGACATATGGTACACTCTTCTGTATACTGTAGACATAATAAATAAATAAATCTAAAAACAAACAAACAAAAGCCCTCACAAATCTGGAGAGTATTGGTCTTAACTCAACTGGATATGCCAGACTGAATTGACTCGCCCTGGGAGTCCTTATACTCTCTGAGGATTGGATGGGGTGGGTAGTATAGTGCGAAAGTAAGAGAGAACTGGGAAATGGGAAGTGAGGGAGGACTGTGGTGAGTGTGCTAAAACAGTTTTTAATTAAAAAATATTTAAAAAGCATTTAAAAAAGGAAGAAAGATTCACATAGGCTAAGACAAGTTAGTATGTTGTCCATTAAATCATCTGAATTAGAAGTTTAAAACACAAAGTGATAAATTTAAAGATTTAAAACTTGTGAGACATTCAAAACCAGAGTTTGAAATAATGAAAATTAATGGAGACACAGAAATTGGAGATATAAAATCTAGTTACACATAACGATAATCATAAATAAAAAATTCTAGTTGATGAATTTTTTGATTAGAAGTTTTTTTTTAAAAAAAGTTAATCGACATAGCTGTACAGATATCCTAAGTTTGTGCTACCTCACCAAGGAATTGAGCAGTTGTGTGCACTGAATTTATGCTATACATAGTACTAGTCCTAAGTGAAGAGCTTTACTTTCTTTTGGAGAAGATACTTTACTCAAAAAGTGCAAGAAGTTTCAATCCTAATATGGATTATCCTAGAAGTTCTGAATAATAAGAAAGCTATTCTATAGTAATTAAAATCTAAAAACAGTGTGAGATCAGCAATAGACTGTGTGCTTGAGTGCTGGATAGTGGGTTTGGTTATTGTTCTTTGTTTGGTATTGTATTTCACTTACAATAACTCAGTATTTTTACATAAATCCGTGTCATCTTACTGTAGTTACAAAACTATTAATGTAGAAATAATAAATTTTTTTTCTCTGAAAAATGTGTTTCTGCCATCAGAATTCTGCTCTAAATCAAAAGTATTATCATTGAGATACACACAGTGGGGTACCAGGTGCAGAATAGACTTCAGCCATGACTGTCAAGTAATATAAAATAGGAGTAAAATTAGCTATTCCAAGAGAGCTTTTAGGGAAACTTTCCAAATAGAAACCAAGTGCCTTGAATAACTTAATTAACTTCCTATAGGATCAAATCCATCACAGTTAAGTACCTGTCACATATAAGTATTGCCCATAGTGTGGTTCAATAAATGTTTTGTATTAATGTCGAAGTTATTTATGCCTCTGTATTACAATATCTAGGGAAATAAAATATTTTCTATATTAAAACATAACTTTTGTAATTGAACAAGCAACTGCTGTGATATTAAAAGAAAACTAATATTGAGAGTATGTAACATGGGAATGTACTGGATGGTTTATTAGGAGATAGAAATATAAAAATATTTTCTCGGACACTGTTGTCATCTTTATATGTCAGTTTGAGGTGAAAATATGTATCACATTCAATAAATGTCTACAACATCATAATATGACTTCTGGAAGCAAAGTCTGAATTATCACACAGTGGTTATTTCAAAGTCAGTATTACTTTAATTTATTTTATTCATTCATTGAAGAAGATTCAGATTCCTTTTCTTAATTTTTATAGAATAAAGTCTCATTTTGTATGTATCCCATTGTTCATTACCACTCCATTACCCCTTCTGATGCCTCCCAGTCAGTCTCTTTTCTACTCATCACCCAATATACTCCCCAGAAAGGCCAAGAGGTCCAGAGATAGATTAGTTCAGCATCCACTCCAGGCAAATCTGCTTTCCTCATCCTAATACCAAGACTGGTTTATGTGTACCTCTGGAAGAAATGGGCTCCAAGATGCCAGTCTCAGGTGCTTCAGATTCCAAGCTGTTCAGTGGTTGTGGTTGGCAGCATGGGAATGCTTTTCTTTTTGTAAAGTCCACTAGTGAGTGAGTACATCCCCTGTTTCTCTTTGTGGGATTATGAAACCTCGCTAAGGAGGATATTCTCCAAATCCATCCATTTGCCTGCAAATTTTAGAATATCATTTTTTCTTACTGTTGAGTAGTACTCCATTGTGTAGATGTACCACAGTTTGTTAATCCATTCTTCAATTGAGAGGCATCTAGGTTGTTTCCAGGTTCTTGCTATTATGAATTAAAAACGGGGGCTGGAGAGATGGCTTAGCAGTTAAGATTCAGAGTCTATTCATGTTCACACACTGTGTGTCCATGTAACAGTTAGCACCTTGTCTTTGAAGATGAGAAATGTCAATTTAGTATGCTAAAACTAAATATACAGGTGTGTCAAATAGTCAATAGTGTCTCTAGCCCCAGCCATTTGCATATGCTAAGATGTAAAGCACAAATGGCATATTGTTTTTGCAGTATCTGGAGCAAAGAAAATAATCTTTCATTGCTGGTGGGACTGAAAACTTATACAACTACTTTGTAAATTAATATGGTGGTTTCTCAGAAAACTGAGTAATTGACCTGAAGACCCAGCTATACTGCTACTGGGCATATTCCTAAAGGGTACTCTTCCACAGCATAAGAATAGGGACTCAATACGTTTATAGCAGTTTTAATCAAAATAGCCAGAAACTGAAAGTAACATAGATGTCCGTCATTCCAAAAATATGTCAATTAAATAAAAAACTGCTGAGTTATGTTACATTGTGTAAATGTATGATGTTTTCTTTATTCATGATTTATAATCACATAAGTAGATATTAGAACTTAAGTAGAGGATAGTCATACTATATTCCAGTGATATAGAGAAGCTATGCAACAAGGAGGGGACAAGTAGGAACACTACATTTTTGGAGGAAAGAAAAATAGAATAGATTTTGCAGGTAGACTAGGGGTGAAGTAGATGTTGAGGATTCAGTTCAGGGGATGGAAAGATTACTAGGAGAGATGACTGAATTTGGTGGGCATTTAGGGAACAATGTAAAAACCTCGCTGCATGAAAATGTCATAAAATCTAAGAGGATGATCCCAACAAAGACTCCAAATAATAGGGGTATGGAGCCTGAACCAGACATTTTCTCTAACTAGACAAAGATTCTAGGAGTGGGACTGGAATATTAACCCAGACACAGAACAGTCCAACGACAATTTACCCAGTCTGCAAGATGTTCTTGAAAAATACTGGAACAAAACATCTAGAAGCAATCAAACAATGACTGGTCAAACTTCAGAAAATAAGAAGGAAATAATAAGACCCAGAATAGAACCAAACTAAAATGACCAAAACCAAACAAATACATAATCAATGGAATGGTTTCTAATGATAATTTTGTTATACTCATAGATAGGATTCTAGCCCAGTCATTATCAGTGAGGCTTTATTGAGAAACTGATGGAAACAGATACAGAGACCCACAGGCAAATATTAGGCAGAACTGGGGTAATCCTAGAGAAGAAGAAAAGATTAAAGAGCCATAAGAAACAAGGACACCATGAAACATGTACTAATGTAGTATACAATCAAAAGAATTGAGCTCAGGGAGTTCATAGATACTGAAGTAACAAACATGGGCCTTGTTTGAGTATCAGGTAGGTCCTTTGCTTAAATGTTATAGTTATGTAGCTTGGAGTTACTGTGGGACTCTTAACTGTTTTATTAGGTTATCTCCAATTCTTTTTTCTTCTCTTGGAACTGACTATTTTCCTCCTATAGGGTTACCTTATCCAGTATTGATATAAGGGTTTATGCCTAGTCTTATTATAAAATGTATGCTTTGTTTCATTGCTATCATTAGAAGTCCTGATTTTTCTGTAGTGTAATGGAGGAGAATGTCTGAGGGTGAGTAACTAGGAGAAGTGGAAGAAGAGAAAACCGGTACAGATATGACATATAAATCAAGAAAAACAATACATTTCTTTTAGACACACCCAATTTTTTCACCAAGCCAGATCTTACATATCCTCTTTTATTTGTCTAGTTGGTTTATTCTATCCCTGTCTCCCTTCCCAGTATTCTCTCTAGCCTCATAAATAGCTTGTCTTCCACATCCAGTGTACTCAGCAAGACAACACCCCTGCTCCCCTCCTGCCTGTCCTACCACATTTTCTAGGGTCTCTTCAGTCCCTATCCCATCTAGCGCCTCACATGTGAACCTATCACAAATACTTCTAAACTTTCCAGCAGTATAGAGAAAGTACTAGCAAATAAATCAACATTCCTAGATCTCATTGTAAAAATGCAGACAACATAAAAAAATCAAGCCAGTATCTATCCCTAAAAATTTTAGTAGGAATGGGCTCCAAAGAAAACTTCTGAAATGAACACAGAATATCAGAGAACCAACATTAATATAGCTGTAATTAATTACATTCGATTCCCCATACAATGAGTTAATAATTTATTAGGGGTAGAGAAACTTACAATTACAAAAATAAATTCTAGGAGAAAACAGGACTTCCTGACCAAGAGAGTGAAGGAATCTGGGTCTTCGGTCTCTAATGATTCTGGCCACAACCCATCGGGGTGCAGACTCTTGTTGTCACAAGCACTTTTCTGGGTAATCTCTGAATCCACACTACACATTAATATTAACAAAAATTCAAAGAGTTTAAAGAAGACACAGAGCAAAAGCTCCAAAAACTTAAAGGACATTAATGCCTGGGTGATACCCAAGGAAACACAAGCATAACACTGAGATTTGCCACACGCTGTTGTTGCCCATGGGAGGCTTGCCTCTTACTGAATGAAGACTGAGAAAAAATGGATGGGGAGGGGTAGACTGGATTTAGGGAAAGAAAATAGGAGAGAAAGGAGGGGAAACTCTAATTAGTTTGTAAAATAAATTAACAAAACATAATTTAAAAAATTAAAAAGTAATGATTAAGATAGTCCAAGATTTAAAAATATAATTTAATAAAGAGACAGAAACATTGAGGAAGATTCAAGCAGGTATGGAGATGGAATTTAAAACCCTAATAACATATTGAGAAAACTCAAAGCAAATTCTTACAAATAGGATGCATCAAACCAAAGACATACAAATAAGACTGAAAAGGTAAAATACAAGATTAAACAAAATAAGCAAGAGTATAAAATATTTTACAGAAATAATAATACAGGAAATGATCATACAATTAAAATATGAATATCATGGAAAGACGAAATATTCAAATTACAGAAACAGATGAATAATAATTACAGAACAAATGTATAGACACAACACCAATCAGAAGAAAATGTCCTTAAACCATAAGAGTCATACCTCTACAAATATAGGAAGAACCAAAGAAATAGCATCAAAAAATTAAGTTCCTCTCATATATTCTAGTTAAATAACTCAATATACAGAACCAAGTAAGAATATTAAAATCAACAGAAATAAGAAAAACTCATCACAATGACAAGTGACGTCTCAATGGAAACTTTGAAACCTAGAAAGTCTGGAGCAATGCATTCTGATTTCTAATCATAACTAATATATTCACAACAAAAGTATATAACACATTAGGAGAGAAAAATTTCTTAATATAAAGTACCTAAGATAACAACAATTCAAGCATAAATGCTAGAAAAAGTATTAAGCATAGCCAAAAATCTGTAGAAAGAAATGTAATGCCTAAATAAAACACAAAGTACTGGTGAGAAGATAAAAATACCCCCCAAATCAACAACACAATTACTACAATTAATACATGCCATTCAATAATACTATTTATTTTTTTAGCATTAATAGACGCATATTTTCTATTCAAAGACATAGGCTGGCTGTATGGATCAAGAAACTAGTTTCAGCTCTCTACTGCCCACAAGAATTGCTTTTAATTTTCAAAAACAAATACTATTGATGAAAATGTATGCTGATGAGATTCTGTCATTGTGAACATTTTTCTGAAATAACATTTCAGAATGAGTAGATGATTCTGTAGTTTATTGCATAGTTTTAAAGCAACCATAGCAGAATTGATGTATTATCTCATAAATATAGTAGTTTATTTACAACATGTCATTACAAACTCCTCTTTTAGAAAATAAAATTAGACAAAGTAGTGGTACATTTAATAACAAGATTTCAGCTGGGTATGATGGTACATGTCTTTAATGTCAGCACTCTCAACACAGACAAATCTTTGCTTTAGACAAGATAAACCAGAGCTGCACAGAGAATCTGTGTCTCTAAAACCCAAACAAAAAGCCTTAAATGGGCTTGTAAAGGTCCCTTTAGTAAAGCACTCCTTTTTAGAAAGTTGAAATCTACTAAAAGTTTATGTTTCATTGGCCTGTTTGCTGTGGAAATGGAGTCATAGTTAGAAATGATGTTGGCAGTTTCAGACTTGCTGACATAAGTGAGCAAAATATGGCAGTATAAATTAATAACTTGCATACTTTTGTTTTACCTTGACTCATTTCTTACTGGCAGAATCATTGTTTTCAGTGTTTAGGTTTTGATTCAATAAGCCAAAAATGTAACTTTGTAGCATCAGAATTTCATCCAACTGCATATTTACTTTATTGTTAGTAATGGTGAACAGTGGTCAATAAATAGTCTTATATTCCTTTAAAAACAAAGTAACACATCTTATCTTTAAAAATCTAAGTATCTAAGGTACTTCCTTAGAGTAAATTGACGAACAAGATACTATAATCAAGAAAGACCTAAAAAGCAGTAGTTATTATCCTAATATCCGACATATTAAGTTTTAGATTTCCTCTTACCCAGATATTGATCAAAATTCATGTTATGCTCTATTTTGTCACTGGAAATTTTTTTTAAAAAAAATGTAAGAAGATATCAAACTAAAACAATAACCTATGGGAAATAATCAGGAAATTGTATGAACAATATTTATTTATCTCTACATCCTGTAAAATTATTTTCAAACAATACCCATGTTATTCTACATTACAACAAATACATCTATGGTAAATAAGAAGGAGAAAGAGGTTAGAAAACCTTTACACACATACACTCTTATTCCCCAAAGAAGCCTTTGGTTAAACTTTATTCTCAGGTTATAAAGTAAAGCAATTAGCATTTGAAGCATAAATAGTATCATACCTTCCCATAAGAAGCCTGAACTCTCCCATTTTCTGATTAGCTCACTTCATTGTACAGGTTGAAATAGTAATATTCTCACTCTTAATTAATTAAATGCTTTACCAGTTATTCTTTTAATAAACTACAGATTCTTTTCAGGTGCTACAGTATGTTGATAAAAGAACATATGTATTTAAATTTAATTTAAATACATCCAATTTAAATATTGTCAAATTGGACATTTTTGATATGTATTGCCTATCATTAATTTCAGATCACTAAATTTTTTATATTGCTTTTAAGTTTGTGACATTTTTGGTGTGTTGTGCTTTAGAAACTTGTAAGTATTTCTCTAAGATTTTCAAAAGTAACTCAAAGGCAAGATGAACTGTACTCATTACTAATACATAGTACATGCCATCGCTTCTTAATATAAAAAGTCTTAATCTAGAAATAATTTATAAGCTTTAGACACAAATAAATTTCAGTATTCTGCTTTCTGTCAGTTTTTTGCCTTGTCATACTTTTCAAACCTTTAATTTTGTCACCATAATAAAGATGATTAATTAAAAAAATGTGTCTTCATTTATATATATAGTTTTCAAGAAAAACATTAATAAGTCATCCTTGATATATAATTTGTGTCTTTGGTGTTGAATCCACATCATGAATTATGATTTTAATTTATAATAAAAAATAGATAAAATACTTAGGAACATGAAGAACTTTTTAGCTAATTTATTTAGTTACTTGAAAGACGAGTCTATAAATTCTAAAATTGAAAATATTTAAAATTGCTTCATATTGTGATGAAAACCCAAAGGTAGCACCAATAATATATAATATCTCAAAAAACAATAAAAATATTTTCTTAAAATATTTAAAAAGTTTAAAAAATTAGAATTGTATATTTTGTATAGTGTGAAGTATATATATATGTAATGTATAGTATATATATCAGAATTATAATAGTATATATAGTTTATGTAAAGTATATTATCACACATATATGTATACACTCATAGACACACATATATATGTGTATGTATGTATATGTATCCTATGACCTGTGTGAGAACAGAATATGTTCTTGCCAATAACCAATCTTCTTACCTTTGATTAAAATGTTACAAAGTTTAATCGTACTCCAAACTCTCAAGTATTGTCCCTTGGCATGTTCTGATTCTCTAGCTGTCATGAATTGTAATACTGAATATTTGAACTCTTCTATTACATTTTCTTTTTGAAAATTTTAAAATCTTTACTACTTTATCATATTTTTTACTTCATATTTCTCAACTATTTATGAGTTCTTTGGCACTTTTAATATCAGAAGTCCCTTTCTGATTTCTAATAATTTAACATTTGTTCTTATATTTATTAATCTTTTTTAATATACAAACTATTGTTCATACATGATGTATAAGAGATGGTAAGATTTAGTCTTATTTTGCATAAATGATGATTGTAAGCACAAGAATTCAAGTTCTATTTAATTGCTCATTAAAATATCATTAATGTGCCACTACACTGGCTAACCTCACACAAACCACCTCTTGAATATTATTAAAAGACACTTACATTCTAAAAGAATTTACATTAGAAAATTAATGATTGCAAGTTTGTTGTGACTATTTTTTTATATCTTCCATTTAGTTTTGTTACCCAGAATCATTTTTTAAGAGCTGAAAACACATTTTTGAAATATTATTTATGGGTCCATTTCTGCTTTGATTTGTCTCTAGCAGGCAGGTAGATGTGCAGCCTCATTAACAGACAATCAGAAATCACAGACTCAGCCATGTTCTCCACAATCATGCATCAAGTTTGCATTTGGCAAACTTATGCTTAAGAAACATTTTGGAGCTTAGTAATTAAGGCACGGGCCATAATCATCATCTTTCTTTCTTTCTTTCTTTCTTTCTTTCTTTCTTTCTCTATTTCTCTATTTCTTTCTTCCTTTCTTTCTCTATTTCTTTCTTCCTTTCTTTCATTTATTTATTTATTTATCTAACTATTTATTTATTTATTTATTTATTTAACATATCTCTATCCTCTTACATTCCTTTCTCACAACTTTTCTCTGTCCTGTCCTGCTGCTCAATCCACTCCTCCACTGTTTCTTTTCAGAAAGGGGTAGGACTCCCATGGGCACAAACAAAGCATGGCATACCAAGCTGTGATAAGGCTAAGTACCTCCTTCTGCATTAAGGCTTTGCAAGGCAATCTACTGTGAAGAATAGCTTCTTAAGAGCCAACAAAAACATCTGGACAGCCCCTGTTCTGATAATTTCCCAAAGTAAATCAAGCTGCACAACTGTCATATAGATAGACAAAACCTGTATCGGTGCCATACAGGCTCCTTGGTTGTTGTTTCAGACCCTGTGAGTCCCTATAAGCTAGGTTAGATGATTCTGTGGGAGGGATTCAGGCCTTTAATTCCAGCACTTGGGAAGTAGAGAAAGGCAGATCTATGAGTTTGAGGTAGCCTGGTCTACAAAGTGACTTCCAATATAGCCATAAACACTCTAGCAACCAGTGTCTCAAAAAACTAAATATTAATTTTAACTTTTTTTGTTTTTTGCTTTCATTTGAAACAAGCATAGTTTCATTAAAAAAGAAAGTATGTATAATTCTTGATATCATTTTTCTGATCATTTTGCTTTCATTTAAAAAAACAAGTATTCATAAAAAATAAGAAAGTATTATAATCTTGATATCATCATTTTTAATCATACTAATGTTTCCATTTATTTTTTATCTATTAAGAATAAAGTCTCATTTTTGATTCATGTATCACCTTATTCAAGCTCCCTTCCTCCTCCTATCCCTCCCAGGCATGGTCTCTTCTCCCCATCTCCTTATCTCTTCCCCAGGATGCTTTACTCATCCCATCATCAAGACTGGGTCAGGTATTCCTCTGGATGAAATGGACTCCAAGGTACTGGTCCAAGATGCTTCAGATTCTAAGCTGTTCATTGGTTGTGGTTTGCAACTTGAATATGCTTTGCTTTTTGTTTAAAGTCCACTAATGTGTGAGTATATCCCCTGTTTCTCTTTCTGGGATTGTGATACCTCACTCAGAAGGATATTCTCCATATCTATCCATTTGCCTACAAATTTTAGAAGATCATTTTTTTTCTTACTGCTGAGTAGTACCATTGTGCAGATGTATCACAGTTTGTTAATCCATTCTTAGGTTGAGAGGCATCTAGGTCGTTTCCAGGATCTTGCTATTATGAATAATGCTGCTATGAACATAGTTGAGCTGATGCTTTTGGGGGACAAATGTGTGTCTTTAGGGTATATGCGCAATAGTAGTATTGCTGGATCTTTGGGGAGATTGATTCCTAGTTTTCTGAGATACCGCCATACTGCATTCTAAAGTGGCTTAACAAGTTTATACACTCCCACCAACAATGGAGAGGTGTTCCCCTTGCTCCACATCCTCTCCAGCATAGGCTGCCATATGTGTTTTTAATAATCTTAGCCATTCTGACAGGTGTCAGGTGATATCTCAAAGTTGTTTTGATTTTCATTTCTCTTATGGCTAAAGATGTTGAGCCATTTTTCATGTGCCTTTCAGCCATTTGTAATTCTTTTTAGTTCTGAACCCCGTTTTGTGATTGGGTTATTAAGGGTTTGGGTCTCTAGTTTCTTGAGTTCTCTATATATTTTAGAGATCAATCCTCTGTCACTTGTAGGATTGGTGAAAATCTTTTTCCATTCTGTAGGCTTTTGTTTTTCTTATTGACTATGTCCTTGGCCTTACAAAAGCTTCTCAGTTTCAGGTGGTCCCTCTTATTGAATGCTGTTCTTAGTGTCTGTGCCACTGGTGTTATATTTAAAAAGTGGTCACCAGTGCCAATGCATTGGAGGGTATTTCCCACGTTTTGTTCTATCAAGTTTAGTGTAGCTGAGTTTATGTTGAGGTATTTGATCCATTTGGATTTAAGTCTTGTGCAAGGTGATCTGTTTGGATTTTTTTTTTTTAATTTTTCTTCTTACTATCATCCAGTTATGCCAACACTAATTCTTGAAGATACTATTATTCTTCCATTGAATATATTTGGCCTCTTTGTCCAAAATCAACTGTTCATAGGTATGTGGGTTAATTTCTGGGTCTTCAGTTTGATTCCACTGATCCACAAGTCTGTTTTTATGCCAGTACCAAGCTGATTTTATTACTGTAGCTCTATAGCATAATTCGAAGTTGGGGATAGTGATGCCTCCTGAAATTCTTTTGTTGAGCAAAATTGTTTTGGCAATACTGCATTTCCTGTTATTCCAAATAAAATTGAGTACTATTCTTTCAAGGTCTATAAAAGTTGTGATGGGATTTTGATGGGAAATTAATTGAATCTGTAGATTGCTTTTGGTAAGATTGCTATTTCCACTATGTTGATCCTAACCAGGAACATGGGAGATTTTTCCATTTTGTTTTGTCAATATTTTTTATTATGAATAAAGTCATAATTTTTATTTGTGAATACCTTTGTTCAAGCTCCCTTCACCCTCCCACCCCTTCCAGTCATTCTCTCTTATTCACATCACTTTATCTCTTCTCCAGCAAGGGCAGGAGGTCCCAAGGTCTCAATGTGGTTTAGTTCAGCATCCACTCTTAGCAGATCTGCTTTCCTCACCCCAACATCAAGACTGAGTCATTTCTTTTTTTATTTATCCTCTTCAGTTTCTTTCCTCAGAGATTTACAATTTTTGTCAAATAGGTCTTATAATTCTTTGGTTATAGTTACACCAAGGTATTTAATGCTATTTGCAGCTATTATTAAAGGTGATATTTCTCTTATTTCTTTCTCAAACCTTTTATCTTTATTGTATAAGAGGGCTACTGATTTCTTTGAGTTAATCTCATATCTTGCTACATTGCTGAAGGTGTTTATCAGCTGTAAAAGTTCCCTGGTGGAATTTTGTGGGTCACTTATTTATACACAATCATGTCATCTGCAAAAATAGATAGTTTTCTTTTCCAGTTTGTATCCCTTTAACATCCTTTCATTCTCTTATTGTTTTAGCTAAAACTACAGCAACTATGTCAAATAAATAAAGGGATAGAGGAAAGCCTTTTCTACTTATTGATTTTAGTGGGGTTGCTTTGAGTTTTTCTCCATTTATTTTGATGTTAGCTGTTAGGTTTTCGTAAATTGCCTTTATTACATTTTGGTATTTTCCCTGTACTCCTGATATCTCCAGGAATTTTATCATAATGGAATGATGGATTTTGTCAAAGGATTTTTCAGCATCAAAGGAAGTGATCATGTGTGTTTTTTTCCTTCAGTTTGTTTATATGATGGGTGACATTTAAAGTTTTTAATATGTTAAACCATCCCTGCATTTCTAGGATGAAGCATATTTGATCATGGTGAATAATATTTTTTATATGTTGTTCGGTTCAGTTTGCCAGAATTTTGTTGAGAATTTTTGCATCAATGTTCATGAGGGAAATTGGTCTGTAATTCTCTTTCTTTGTTGTGTCTTTGAGTATCAATGTTATTGTGATCTCATAAAAAGTGTTTGGCAATATTCCTTTAGTTTCTACTGTATGAAACAGTTTGAAGAGTATTGGTATTAGCTCTACTTTGAATGTCTTGTAGAACTCCTCACTGAAATTATCTGGGCCTGGGCTTTTTAAATTTGCGAGACTTTTAATGACATCTTCAATTACCTTTAATGTTATAGGACTGTTGAGGTCTTTAATCTGATCTTGATTTAGTTTTGGTAAAATGTACCTCTCTATAAAGCTGTCCATTTCTTCTAGGTTTTCAATTTCTCTGGAGTATAAGTTTCAAAGTATGACCTAATAATTATCTGGATTTTCTGGGAGGTCTGTTTTTATATCCCACTTGTCTTATGTGATTTTATTGACTTGAATGCTCTCTTTTTGCTATTTGGTTAGTTTGAAAAAGGGGTTATCTATCTTGTTAACTTTCTCAATGAACCAACTCTTTGATTCATTGATTTTTTTTTTGTATTCTTCTTTTTATTTCAATTGTGTTGATTTCAGCTCTAATTTTGATTATTTCCTTCTTTCTATTCCTTCTAGGTGAGTTTGCTTCTAATTGTTCTAGGACCCTTGCCAAGAATAAGGCTGGCTCAATAGCAGTGGGAAAAAGCTGAATAATTGGGTCCTGTGCACACAGCACAGAGGTAAGAGTCTCTGCTTTTTGGGGGGGTCCAAAGGGACATAGTCTGCACAGACCATGACAGTCACAAATAGAGATAAATAAATTGATAAGAAAGCCACCTTTAGGCATGCAGAGATACATACTCATGCAATAGATAGAAGACAGAAGACACAAAGAACTTAAAAGATAAAATTAAAATCTGGACTTGCTCTTGTTTAAATGACTCCATGAGGAAATGATTAAATTTCTTTAATTAAAGCAACATCAATGTATTATTGGTAACTTAAATTTAATCATTAATATAGATAATCAATGCATATTTTGTCTGTTGTTTCTTTGGTTTATGTTTGGGTTGTTTTGTTTTTAGAAGGAGATAAAGAACATGAAATAAAGTAGAAAATGATGTAAAGATAATCTGGGAAAGTTGAAATAGGAAAAAGAATATGATCAAAATATATTGTATAAATTTTTAAAAATACAAAATAATGAACAACTATATTCTCCTACTTAAAAATATAGTGTAACATAAAAATACTCTCTTTTTGTTTGAGATATTCAAATTATAGAATGATTTTATATTATATAATATTATATAAAATTATAAGAATATGAATATTTAATAATAACTATGTCAAATATAAGATTTTCCAAAAAAGTTGGGTTATCCTACAACCTTGGATTTATGATAGATTTTGATGAGTGATAACTAGTTGTTAGACATTTAGATCATTTCTATGTAAAGTTTAGACTTTTGTTTTGAGTGCATATTTATGTTTACATTTCATGAAACAGCTGGTTTAATTCTGTAATCTTTCAATAAACTTCAGCTTTGCCACTGATATCCTGAGAGCAACTTTAAGACAATATTTCACCAGCTTTTATCTGATCTATTTGCAGTTCAAAGGGTAACACTGGGCTAGAAATGTAGCACCAAGAAATATGGGTAAGTTATTAGTACAGAAGAGTTTAGTGTTTGTTCTCATCCATCATATGAGAACAATTTCTGATCTATTTTAGTTCCATGAGTCAAATATCTTCCTAAAACCCTAATATGCCACTATCTCCCCAAGATGAAGTAGAGACTGAATCAAGAAGTAGATACTTGTTATTTTACATATGTCCAGAACTTGCCATGATACTGAGAGAATGGGCTTAGTCCTACCTTAACTGTAAATGCCAGACTGCATTGACTCACCATGGAGTCCTTATGCTCTCTGAGGAGTAGATGAGGGGAAAGGTATGGATGAAGTTGGTGGATGACTAGGAAAAGAGGAGGAAAGATTAATAATGTTTAAAAATACATTTAAATTAAAAAGTACAATTAAAAAATTAATTTTGAAAACTTTTTTATTTGTTTAACTATAACTGCGGACATGTTCTCCAACAGACTTAAAAATTTATTTTTTACATCATGTGTTGTCTTGTTTGCTTTCATGTTTATGCATGAAGGAGACATCTGCTTGGTCCCACCAAGCCAGAAAACAACATTGGATTACTTGGAATGGGAGTAATACAAAGTGGTGAGCTGTCACATGGGTTGTGGCTATTGAACTTACAGAGTTCAATAATCTTCAACTCTGATTGATAAATTTAGTAGAGAACACCTAGAAAACAACAAAAGGTATATTTTAGTCTTATAAAAAGAGATATTAAACTAGAGTTTTTTGACTGTTCCTGTAGCTATTCCATTCTTCTTTAAAGTTCTTGATGCTTCCACGCTTACACTTGCACATATAAAAGTTTCTTCATATAAATATTTGGAGAAAATTTTAAATTTCTGCAAATATGTCACTTGTCGCTGCCTATAGTTGTCTTGATTCTAATTTGTAACAGAAAATGAGTATACAAGCATAATGTTGTCAGTCATATTATTTAAGTTGTTCAATAAAACATAACTTTTACCTGCCCAATATGGTAGATTCTGTGTGTGCTTAGGTCTTAAACTTCAAGATTCAATATCAGATACTTACCATCAAGCACATTTACTAGTTCCCAAGTGTTTCATTATCTACTTTTTTTGTTACTATTATAAATATCATGGCCAAAGCAAACATATAAAGAGAGAGTTTATTTTAACTTATTGTTAGAGAGAGTCTATAATAATGACAGGAAAACATGATATGGTGGTAGAAGAAAGCTGTATGATTAATTTTCAATTGACATATAGGAAGCATAAAAAATAATAAAGAAATCAAATGAGGTTATAAATAGTCACATACATCTTTAAATATGGCAGTAATCCTAGAAGTCTTATAAACCCCATCACTCCAAATAGTACTGTGGAATTATTAATCTAAGGTATAAGCCTAATTCAAGGCATTTCTCATTTGAAGCCTGTCACTCTGCCCAAGTCATAGTTAGCCCATGATGCAAAAAGCCGGTAATTTAACGTGAAATGTTTTCATAGTAATTAAGCATCTCACCAGTGTGCAAAATTCTTAAGTCTTTTCTGAGACATGAAGAAGACTTTTACAAAGACATCTTTTAATATTAAATAAAATAACCATTACTTAAATGATTTGCTGCTTGCAACAAATGCATTTTAAGTCTAGATATACTATATGTATGCATCTCTCCTCTACAAATTTTTCACAACTCAGGCATCTCTAATATTTTGGGGTTTTCACCAGAACTCAACTTTACATTCACAGCTTTATACAAATGCTTTTTAGGTCTTCCTAGCAGGGACTATGACCCTGACATTCATTTCTTGCCCTCAGTGTCTTTCTAAAACCCCTTAAATCTTTCATCTTTCTTTCCTCCGGAGCCAGTACCCCTTAGGATTACAGTGTCCAGTTCTGCTGACACCTTGAATTTGCCATTGCCTCTTTCAAGCACATCAATTGCAATTTTTGCTGACTGTTGAATTTTAAGAGCAAGAAACTCCTCCAGGTTTTTATTTCCATAAGTTGAAGCTGTAGGTGGGTGGCTTCCTGTAGAGGAAATACCGATCCTATTCATCTAATGCAAAACAGGTGACATTTTTTATAATACTGTTACTCATATTAACAATTATAACTTACTTATCCCAGCACCCTTTCAACAGATATTCGGCAGGCATCCACCGTATAACTAAGTAATGACTATTGAGGCTTATGAATCTCATATTAGACTCAAGTATCTAGAGGATCCCTCTATTATCAGACATTTGTAATATGGGTACTTATTTTTATATTCATTGTTGTGAGTTATGTTTTCTTTAGGAACCCTCAGGTTTTGCTTAAGTCATTACCTACTCTGAATCTCCCTTCATGTACTTGGTAAGAACTTGAACATGTCAACAACTGAGTGCTTCAGTTATATCATTTTTTTTTCAATATTTTCACCTTTAGAGTCACACACTTCAGTAGAATTGTTTTAGCAAAACTGAATACAGTTTTGGAAATTAGAAAAGATAAACTGAAAGACTAATTGTCTACAGCCATGTATCTCTCTCTCTCTCTCTCTCTCTCTCTCTCTCTCTCTCTCTCTCTCTCACCTCTCCTCCTCTCTCCTCTCTCTGTGTTAGTGTGAATGTATGATATCCATTCTCTATTTCTGTATTTTTAATAAAACGTATTTAGAATAAATGATTCTTTGAAAAGGAGTAGTTTGAAAATGTTGCACTGCTGCTTCAGCCCCTTACTCTGAGTACATGTTGATATAGTCTTGCTGCTAGTAGTTTGGGAAAGTTAATTATATAAAATGTATTAAATATATTTTCAGATGAAAAGGGCAAATAAATTATCTATTCCAGCTTTTTCCATTTATTGATAGAAGAATGACTTGCATAGAAGAAAGTAATTTACCTAAGGTCAAATACTAGTTCAGCACAGAATTACAATTATTAAACTCTCATAATACATTGTCACTTGCCTTTTTGAAGGATACTTTTTAAAAAACACTTAATGAAACTTGTCATTATATTGACTGTGGTAATGTTCAGAAGGTCACTGTTCACAGCATACCACTTTATCATTTTTATAAGTGAGCACAATAAATATTGCTTTGATCTTAGAATACAAACAGTTGATGGTATTGAGCAGGTTTTAATCTTGTTTTGCTTTTCTTCATAATGTTCAATATATGATAATATTTTTATTTATTTTTTTCCAACACAATTTTTTTATTATTATGAATAAAGTCATACTTTTTATACATGTATATCCTTGTTCAAACTCCCTCCACTTCCTGCCCCTTTCAGTTACTTTCTCTTCTCAGTGGCAGAGTGCATTCCTCTTGCATATTTTTATTTTTAATAGCTGTTACAACTATCACTAACAGGCAGCACATTCAATGATAAGATAAATATACAAAATTCAAGGTATTCTTTATTTGTAGCAAGCATGTTTCTGATCATTATTTAGTATTACTTTGAACTTATTTAATTTATTTACCTTATATTAGTAAATGCATCTATTATTTTTCTGTAGTGTTGCCGTTTACTTGAGTTGATTCTTGATATTAAAACAGAGATAATGTTCCATAAGGTTAATTTTACTCTGCTTAGAATAGAATGGGTTATACATTACAACTGCTAAAAATATAAAAGTATTAAAGCAAAGTATATCAAATAACTATGACTATAAAAAATAATATATATAATAAATAGAATATCAGAATTTAGAATTTTAGCTCTCAAATAAATCAAATATGTGTAACCCAGTATATTCAAACTTTACATAGGCTCATCTGCTTCCTGTTTTCTTTTCTTTAGTATCAGTTGTTGGTTTAGGGAACATAAAATTTAAAACTGGAATTTTATACAAATTATATGTGTGGCATTCAGGCATGTTTGCGACCTAGTGAGAGGAAGTGGTTGTCTGGTCCGGTAATGAGAAAAGAAAGGGAAAGTTTAAAGCTAAATGTAAGGAGAATAGCTTGTGTGCCGGAAAGAAAATATGAATTTTGGGAGGGAGGGTTAGGAGACAGAGTTTGTCTGTGTTGCTCATTTTCTTTTTTAAAGATTCTAAAAGGAAAATTGGGCAATGTGGTTTAGGACTATAATCCTTTGGTGGGAGAGGTTGAGGCTGCAGACTGTTCTCTATTTAAGACCATCATCATGAGCACAAAAGCTCTATTGTTAAACCCTGTGATCATGAGTCACTCATAAGAAATTTTCCTGCATTCCTAATGTGCAAAACCTTTGGACACATTCGAATCTCATATTTAAACTGGTGAACTATTTTGACATTGAATAATAGCTAGAGCAAACTGTTTTCCTGCACATAACCATTATTAATGCACTTCTTTCACAATTCAAAAATCAATCTGAATACCTCAGTAGTTTATGACATTGAACTTGAAGTAGGTCGTGTTTTTGATTTTTTGCCAACAAAGATAGAGAAGCATAACAAATCAAGTTCAATTTGAATGTGCAAAAGTGAATATATCGGTCTTATTAATAGAATAAATATATGTTTAATGGAGCATTTTTGAAAAGAACATTTAATGTAGTTATGTGTAGGAAAATATTCATATCTTTCAATCTCAATCCTATTCAGAGTTCACAGGTTTTCGAAGTTGCATTATTGAGAGAATTCTTGTAGAAATATTTTTTCTTTTTTGTTATGAATAAAGTCCTATTTTTTAATCCATATATACCCTTGCAAAAACACACTTTCCCTTCCTGCCATTTCCAGTCACTTTCTCTTCCCCACATCACTTTATCTCCTCCCCAGGAAGGGCAGGAGGTCCCAAGGAAATCTTTTATTTTTTTTAATTTTCCCCTTTTTAATTATGAATAAAGTCTCATTTTTTATCCATATAACCCCTGGTTCCAACACCCTTCCCCCTCCCGCCCCTTCCAGGCACTCTCTTTTCTCCACATCTCCTTATCTCCTCCCCAACAAGGACAGGAGGTCCCAAAGTCCCAAGGTGGCTTAGTTCAGCATCTACTACTGGCAGATCCTCTTTCTTCATCCCAACATTAAGATTGGGTCAGGGTTCCTCTGGAGAGAATGGGCTCCAAGATGCAGGTCAAAGGTGCTTCAGATCCCAAGCTGTTCAATGGTTGTGGTTTGCAGCTTGCGTATGTTTTGCTTTTTGTTTAAAGTCCACTAATGTGGGAGTACATCCCCTTCATATCTTTCTGGGTTTGTGATACCTCGCTCAGGAGATATTCTCCAAATCCATCC
Organism: Sigmodon hispidus; assembly: GCA_004025045.1. Classification (NCBI taxonomy): domain Eukaryota; kingdom Metazoa; phylum Chordata; class Mammalia; order Rodentia; family Cricetidae; genus Sigmodon; species Sigmodon hispidus. The sequence continues at coordinate 129,949 of PVIH01003356.1, read as the reverse complement.
ATTTGCCTGCAAATTTTATAATATAATTTTTTCTTGCTATGTGGATGTACCACAGTTTGTTAACCCATTCTTCAATTGAGGAGCATCTAGAATATTTCCAGGTTCTTGCTGTTACGAATAATGCTGTTATGACCATAGTTGAATTAATGCCTTTGGAGTACGAATGTACATCTTTAGGGTATATGCCCAGTAGTGGTATTGGCGGATTTTGGGGGAGATTGATTTCTAGTTTTCTGAGAAACTGCCATACTGCATTCCAGAGTGGCTGAACAAGCTGGCACTCCCACCACCAATGGAGGAGTGTTCCCTTGCTCCGTAACCTTTCCAGCACAGGCTGACAGTAGAAATCTTTTAAATCTCATGGACAGAATGTAAATAAATGACACTTAAAAACCTTTAACTTGTTAAATGTTATTATTTTATTATATTATAATAAAATAAACAATTGGTTTGTATTCAAGCAAAGTCAAAGAGTAATTATACACATCTATGGAGCACCAACATAATCCCATCTATCCAGAACCTTCTGCTGCCATTTATCAGCAGATTCAGAGGAAAACATTTGTATGATCATTACTCATTTTTATATAAGCTGTAATGATACTAAAATAGTTTTATTGTGCCAAATTTAAGGGAAATTTTTTTTCCTGTTTATTCTCTCTTAAGAAAATAAATGCACTGTTGACCTTTAATAGGTTATTAAGTTTGTTAACTATAATTTCCCTTTGCAGAATTTTTGTCATGCACCATCAATTATTTGTTACTGTTTGGAGAAAGAGTTCATTCACATTTATTCAGTTATTTAAAGAAAAATATGTATACCTAACATCAGGTGTATGATAAATATCACACCTCAAAACTCCTGTGAAGAGTGCTTATCCCTGGCAAAGCTGAACATAGTTCTTTGAATTCTAAACTTTTCTTGTGAATTTTCATAAACAGGCAGAAATGCCATCACCTAAAGTAGGGTGTTGCAGCTCCACGTGAAGGAACAGCAGCTCAGCCATCTGGAGAGATACTTTAAAGATTTTATTGTCCAATTGGGTTTCTTTAGTTCTGTATGGCAGTCTGTAGACACCCACATTTTCTGTCTAGAAGTGCAAATGAATGCTTTTATTTCTGGAAACTCATGTAAAATGCTGTACTCCAGTTAGCCAGACTGAAATGCTCCTGGCAACCAAAGCCATTTCATTAGCCCAGTTAGAATGGCATGCAGAAAATTCAGATCATTCTTTGTAAAATCAATTCTCATTACTAAATTTAATGAAGTCTGCATGTTGTTATTTATATACAAATCACAGAAGAGCTTATTCTAATTTTAGGATCAAATTAAAATTCGTTTTTCTGAATGTTTGTGGATACTTTGCAATTTGTTAAAATAAATGTAGCTTTGCATAATTAAGTTAAAGGGAATTGATAATGAAGACTTTTGTTTCCCTAATTTCTTTTCTCATTTGAATTAAATATTATTTACTATTAGTTAAGTGGGTAATAGTTGAATAATTTTTAAAGCTTTAAATTTCATTAAAATTGGTGAGAAATGTCGTTATTATTGAAGTAATACTAGTTAGAAAAATGCATTTAGGAAGAATTTATATGTCCTTGTATGTACAAGAACATTATAAGTAGACACACAATACTGTCAACTTACATGTTCTATAAAAATAAACTTAATTTAATGCCTATATGCAAACAAATTTCTCACAGTGAGTTACAAGTAACAGAAAAACAGAATATGAAGAAATCATCAAGTAAGCAAATTCACAGATAAAACTTCATAGAGAAAATAGGACCATATTCAGATTACTGAAGAAGAACAGAATATCAAGAGTATTTAGATAAGGACATTTTAGCAAGTGACATGACTATAAATACTGATAGGGTTTAAAGAGTTTATGACAATATATTTGATACTTTTTGAGAGGAGATACTCAAATAATGGTGATGTAATTGTCTCCCAAGAAAGAATTTGAAGCCTTTTTGACATTTAGAAAAAAGAGAAATTTGCATGGAATATAATTGTTAAGTTTTGTAGGTCTTCAGCAAAATAATGAGAGAGCTAAAGGTTTTAATGTCTTGTGTCACAAATGTGGTGACTACATAGAGATGTGTGTATGATAGATATATATGCATATGGAAATTCATGTGATTACATATGAATATATTTATTGTTCTAATGCTGCAATTATTAAAATATCTATAGTATCTGATGCTTTAATAAGAATGCTGTTTTTCCTGGCTGAGTGTTAGAAAATTTAGACCAATAAATATCATGTTAATTGCTTGTCATATCCATAACATAAACAGTATAATTGAATTTCACTTGTCTGCTCTTGAAACATTCCTTTGAAGAGAGTAAGTAAACACAAATACATCAAAGATAAAGCCCCAAAATAGAACCCTTTTATATTATAAACCCCATCAATATTTAAATGACAGCTTTATTTTTCTGGTTAAATCTTCTGAAAAGAAATAGAAGAAATAAAGTTTGTACAGATTTGAACATAAAACTTACTCACAGACATATGAATATTGTAATCCAGCACAAAGAACATCTTCACCAGGTTTAATTTCTTTATTTTAAATTAGCAATCCTAAACATTTCTGTCTGTGTTTTACATCAAGTATCTTAAGGTTTAAATCAGAAATAATTACTAGTTACTAAATGAGTTCAGAGTTTTAATTTAAAAGTTTTAAAACTTTCTTCTCACGTGAAATCAATAATTTCATGCTTATTATCCTTTGAGATATTAGAATTTTCATTGAATTGAGTAATTTAACATATAAAGATTATGATCCAGATACTGATTAAATTCTCACACAAGTAACTCATGTCTTTTATTTTAAGTGAACAATAATCAGAATGCATATCAACTCACAATGTTATGCCCATAATTCTGAAAAATCCTTAAAAGATTTGTGAAGGTATTTCTTTTGAGTTAGAGAATATCTTGTTTTGTATTGTTGTAGGTCAACATATGTAAAGAGAGTATGTGTATTTTCAAAAGCAATATATGATCATACTTTGAATTTGAATTTTCACAAAAACATATTCCAAGAGCTGAGGCTATAACTCTTTGGGAAAGCATGTATCTAACAAGCACACCCAAGCAAACAATCCTTAATTTCATTTGAATTTTTGTTGCTCTAATATAATACCATTACAAAAATTTTACAGGTGAAACTGTTTACTTGATACACAATTCTAAGTTGCAGTCTCTTTATTGAAGAAAAAATTAGATTGCGGGAGCTTGAGGAAACTAGTCATACTCATTCCCACTAAAAAGCAGAAAGCAAAGAATCAATGCAATGCACTTCTATTCAGCTTTCTGTCTTTACCTACTGAACCTAGGACACCTTGCAGGGTATAGTCAACCCATCTGGGCAATCTTCCCCTGAGTATCCCTTCTTACCTTATTCTTTTTGGTAACATTTTGGAAACTAAAACTAAATACCACAAGCCAATACCCCACCTAAAATTTTCTTTAAAAAATTGCTGTAGGGAATTTTGTTACGTGATTTTTGTCTCTTGGAGAAAACACTGCTAGCCCATATTAAAAAAGCTAATAAAATTTATACACATATTTGTAAAATAAATTATATGATTTATAGGATTTTAGGGTAAATAACTAATAGCCTGTTTATTTATAGCTTCTCCAGAGTTCCTTCTTGTGATTCACTCTCTTCCCTCCTTTTTGATGCCTTCTCACATTTCCCATTTTCTCTAACTGATCCCTTGAGTCCTGCTATTCTCATTGGCCCTGCTAATCTACTGCTGGTTTTCTCCTGCTCTCCCTAAAAAACCTTCCTCTTTTCCATTTCTCTGATTTTGCTATTCGTCTCTAAACTACTCTCTAAACCTGCATTTTACAGTTATTGCAGACTATGCATTCACATTTGATGATTTGGAACAAGGAGCTTCCAATATGAGAGAACAGTGTCTGGTTTAGCTAAACTCAATACAGTGTTTTCTAATTTTAACAAATTACTTGAAAGTTTATGATGTCATTCTTTTTTACAGTTTAATAGTATTCTATTGTGTTAAATGCCTTATTTCAATTATGTTATTAGTCAACTGTAGGATATTTATCTTGTTTACTCTTAGTTTTAAACTATATTTTTCTATGACTGTCTATACCCATTTTCCTTTCTTCTTCAGCATATGAATACCTTTCTATACACACTGTACTTTTTTAGAGGGTTTCTGTGTCTGGACCTGGCTTTACTAATTGTCTGCAGCATGCTCTGACTGTGTGAGACAAATCTTATCTGCTATGTCAGCTGCTACACAGCTCAGCTTAGCACATGGTGGTGACTCATTTTGCTGGTGGCTGCTTCCAGACTTCAGGCAGTACCAGTAGCTGCGGCTACCTGAGAGACCTTGTTCACCAGGAAAACACACTAGGAAACTGCATTAGACTCATGTTCCTAACATTTTTTTTTTTTTTTTTAGCATTCTCAGGTTTTTGTTTTTCTTTTTACTTTTTTAAAATTGTGAATAAAGTCTTATTTTTTAATCCATGTATCCCCTTGTTCAAACTGCTTTGGTAGCCACATAGAGTTTTTATTTTCTTATCTATCCTTCTGGACCTATGTATGCAACTCATTTTGTATTTTGTTTTTCCTGAGATAAAGTTACAATTACAGAATACAACAGGACATTTACCTCCGGAAGAGACCAATCTGCATGCCAAGAATTTAGTGAAATTATTACTATATCTGCACCTGTGTCTACCAAAAATTTAGTTTCAATGCTATTTATATGTGTTTTAAACTTTAGTCTCTACTTGTTTTCTGGTGTCTCTTGAATAGTTTCTGATATCTAGAGAAGTTATTTTGCCTTTGTTCACACATAGAGCAGTTTGGATTAAAAAAAAAGGTATTATGTCTTTTAATTGTTCTATGAAGTAGTTTCCCCTATGATGACAGGAAATAATTGAACCACATTTGACACTGGGCCTTCAAGAAGACCCCTAAGTAAGTTTTTCGTGATGGCAGAAGGTTACCTTGTCTGTCCCTTGTTTATCTGCATTTATTAGAGCAGTGTTTGCCTTTGTCATGCCTTCTGCATATTACAGAACACTGGGGCCCAATTGTTTCTTTAAAAGTCGTGGCTATAATCCCTTTTCAAATGACCTTGATTACCACAACATAAAATCTGAAATTTTGAGTTTTAACATTTTTTTTTTAGAAATTACTTCTATCAAATTAGTATCATAAGTATTAGATCTAATAGCATCTGTATTTCTAATTCATTCATCTATTGGAGTCAATTTTGCTTTTTAAAGCCTAATCACCATTTTGCATACTGATTAACATTATTATTATTATTATTATTATTATTATTATTAATTTCTAAAAATAATGTCTTTTTTTCATGTATCCCCTTGCTGTTCCTCCCTTCCCTGTCCCAAAACTTCTTTGTCTGCCTACAGCCTCCCTCCTCCCCATCCCCCCATCCTTTCCCCTAAAAGGACAAGAAGTCCCAAGGTGGATCAACTCAGCATCCACCCCAAGCAGGTTTGATTTCCTCATTGTAATGTCATGTCTTGGTTAGGTGTTCCTCAGGGGACAGTGGGCTCCAAAGTGCCAGTCCACACATAGAAACACAGTCTGATCTTTCCCCTTGAGGCTCCACATATTGTCTATGTCAGTGGACAGTTGCCTATCCTTGGAGAGTCTATTTCCTTTTCTTGAAGTTTCCTCAGTGGCTGTTCTTAATTCCGTGAGCTGTCCGGAGCTCCAGCCAGGCATCACTGTGGGAATTTTCCTAATAAATCCTTTTCCCTTGCTCATATAGATTCTTTTTCCCTGCTCTCAGCTGAACCAGGAGCTCAGCTCAGTGTTCAGCCCTGTGTCTCTGCCTCAACCTCTATTCATTGTTGAATGTAAGTTCTGTGATGACACTTGGGATGTCTATTCATTTGATTATAGGGAAAATCTTGTCTACGCAAAATGTTTACTGTTGGTTGGAAACCTAGGCAGAGACATCCTCTGAGTTCTTATAGGTGACCCTACCACCGAGTCTTTTTCCAACCTCACACTGGCTTCCATTATTAAGGTTTTCAGCTCTTTTATTTTCCCCCTTTGTTGTCCCTCTCACTCAGTACTTTCCTTCTCTCATAATTTGTCTCCACCTCTTCTTGGCTGCAACTATTTATGCTTTCAATTAGCTAAGGAGATCTTCTCAATTTTCTCTTTCTAGAAGAATCTCTAGAAGTCTTTTTTAAGTTCCTTCTGATCCCAAACTTTTCAGGAGTTGTGTTTTGCACGTTGGGTGTTCTTTGCTTTTTTTTTCTGCTTTTTGCCAAAAGTCCTTGAGTCAGTGAGTATATCTTTCTGGGCTTGTGATACTTTGCTCAGGATGATATTGTCAAAATCCATCCATTTGCCTGCAAATTTAAGGATGTCAATTTTTTTTAAAATTCTGAGCAGTGTAGATGTACCACAGTTTTTTAATCCATTCTTCAGTTGATGGGCATCTAGGTTGTTTCCAGGTTCTTGCTATTACAAATAATGCTGCTATGACCATATGTGATCTAATGTCTTTGGAGTATGAATTTGAGTCCTTTGAGTATATGCATAATAGCAGTATTGCTAGGTCCTTGGGGAGATTGATTCCGAGTCTCAGTTTTCTGAGAAACTGCCATACTGCAATCTAGAGTGGATGCACAAGTTTGTACTCCCACCAACAATGGGGGAGTGTTCCTCTTGCTCCTCATCCTCTTCAGCATAGGATGTCACCTGTGTTTTTAATCTTAGTCATTCTGACATGTATAAAGTGGTATCTCAAAGATGTTTTTATTTGCATTTTTCTCATGACTAAAGATAGTGAGAAATTTTACAAGTGCCTTTCAGCCATGTAAAATTCTTCTGTTGAGAATTCCCTTTTCAGTTCTGAACACCATTTTTAAATTGGGTTATTTAGGGTTTGGGGCTCTAGTTTTTTGAGTTTTCCATATATTTTAGAAATCAGTCCTCTGTCAATTATAGGGTTGGTGAAAATCTTTTCCCATTCTGTAGGCTGTCATTTTGTCATATTGACTGTGTCCTTGGCCTTACAGAAACTTCTCAGTTTCAGGAGGTTCAACTCAACAATTGTTTTTGTGTCTCTGCTACTGGTGTTATATTTAGGAAGTGGTCACCTGTGACAATGCATTGGAGGGTGTTTCCCACTTTCTTTTCTATCAAGTTCTGTGTTGCTGGATATATTTTAAGGTCTTTGATTCACTTGGATTTAAGTTATGTGTAGGGTGATAGGTTTGGATCTATTTGCATTTTTCTACAAACAACAATCCAATTATTTTTTACCTCTTTGTCAAAGCTCAGTTGTTCACAGGTGTGTGAGTAAATGTCAGCATCTTAGATTTGATTCAATTGATCTACAAGTCTGTTTTTATGCCAGTACCAGGCTATTTTTATTACTATAGCTCTATAATATAGCTTGAAGTCAGGGATGGTGATACCTCCTGAAATTTTTTTATTTAGCAGTATTGTTTTTTGGTGATCCTGAGTTTTCTGTTATTCTACATGAAATTGAGTTTTGTTCTTTCTAGGTCTGTAAAAAATTTTGTTGAAATTTTGATGGGTTTTGCATTTCATCTGTAAATTGCTTCTGGTAAAATTGACATTTTTACCATGTTGACACTACCTTTTCAGGAGCATAAGATATCTTTCCATTTCCTGATATCCTCTTTAATTTTTTTTCTTCAGTGATTTAATGTTTTCGTTTAAAAGGCCTACTACTTCTTTGGTTAGAGTTACACCAACATATCTATTGCTGTCTGCAACTATTATAAAGGGTGATATTTCTCTAATTTCTTTCTTAGCCCTTTTATTATTAGTGTATAGGAGAAGAGCTATTAATTTTTTTGAGTTTTTCTTGTATACTGCCATGTTGCTTAAGGTATTTATAAGCTGTAAATTTTTTTGGTAGAATTTTGTAGGTCGCTTATTTATACAATCATATCATCTGCAAAAAGAGATAGTTTCATTTCTTATTTTTTATTGTATCCCCTTAATGTCCCTTCATTGTCTTATTACTTTAGCAAAAACTTCTAGAACTATATTGAATAGATAAGGAAAGAGAGGACAACCCTGTCTTGTTATTGCTTTTAGTGAGATTGCTTTGAGTTTTTGTCCATTTAAGTTTGATGTTGGCTATCAGCTGGCTGTATATCACCATTTTTATATTTAGGTATTTTCCCTGTATTGCTGACCTTTCCAGAGCTTTTATCATGAAGGATTGTTGGATTTTGTAAAAGACTTTTTCTGCATCTAATGAGATGATCATGTGGTGTGATTAACATTTTCTAAACACATAGATTCTATTAATATTTGTTTAGCTTCTGGATCTGATATAATTCTATTTACAACTTAAGTCAATCATTATAAAAAGAAAAACAGAACAGTAAATGCTTTTCTTGAGATTTGTTTAACCTCAGTAAATAACTCCATCTTCTTTTTTAATTTCTCAGCCCTTTTTCAAGGATTAAAGATTCAAGCATACAAGACAGCTATGAAGTGTGATCATTAAACCTAGACTTACTTTGCAAATCAGCAACTTGCCCTAAAAGAGATTCTGGTCTTTGGAGATTTCCATACTTCTAACCCTATTGCAATCTTCTCTTACCCATATTTTCTTCTTCAGCTATATTAAAATTTTAACTAAGGGCCAGCTTCCAATACTGTTGCCGCATAATATCTATTTCACATAGAATGGAGTAAATTCTTACCACATAAAATGATGGCCTATTTAAATCTTCCAATTCAAAAACTTCTATGTTATTCAAGTCAACTTCTGCATAGCCTTGTGGATGCCTATCATCTGGTACTTATACTTTTATGTTAACTGGACAAACTGAGGTTGATTTCCTAAAAGCTTTAGAGCATTCCTCTACAATTTTACAATGCAATAATGCAGTGGATTCTACTTTAAATTTCTCTGTCTGTGTTTAATTTTTTAAATTTAATTTACTAGTAGATTTTTCTACGGCTTATACTTCCCCAGTCAAATTTTTATTATTTGAATTAGAAAGTCTTTTTTAGTCTTACATCTTTTTAGTAATAAGTTTTCTAAAGCCTGTATCTTGTCAAAAATAACTCTTTTTCATGCTTGTATCATATCAGTAAAATTTTTATATTTGTCACAGTTATTAAACCACCATTTTAAGGGAGCAATTAACAAACTGATAGCAATTGCTGTAACTTGAAGTCTCTGACCCATCTGCAGCCCCTTAATTCAGAAAAAACCCTACCTACCATCTATGGTCTTACAGAGGCTTATAATTTTTACAAATTATTTTGCCTTTGAATCAGTCTCATTAACATCTTTCTCTAATAACTTAACTCCACACATTCCTATTTATCTATTTATTGCCACATACATCTTGAGGCTTTACCTCTGTTGTTGCGACCGCCTCGACCAGCAAGGAAGACACAACACCAGGCTCTTCTTTCAGCAGTTTATTCAGGAACCATGAATAATCTTCTTCTGACTTCTTCTGACCCCAGGGAAACCCGCCCACAGTCTAAATAGCCTCTGGGCAGCCAACCTCAGTGCGCCACGTGGGCACTACTGGTAGGCCCAGGTACATGGAAGCAAGCCAGATTTTTAGCCTTAGCCAAATATGGAGTTGTTTATCACTGAGAGCACTCACCATTGGAAAGGTGGAGGGCAGAAGCCAGTGCCATCTTTAAGGTGTGGCTGCACGCAGCTCCCTACAATTCCCCCTTATTTATATTATAGCAACAGGCAAGAGTAGAGGCCTGATCTCTGTAGAGTGGACCAGGGACATTGCACTGATCCTCACTCAGGTGTCATCCACCCGATGAGTACCAGACCCATCCAATACCCTTTTTCACAGAGGTGGGATGCAAGGTATCAACCCATATGCAATCAGGCATGCTCTTCTTGGGGCCCAAGTCTCAGCAGGCCCCAAGTGCAGTGCTCAAGCCTTGCATCCTGTGCCTAGGAAAATTAATCCTTTAAGGTAGCCAGCCAAATATGAGGGGACTGTCTTGCTTTAACGGCTATAAAGGCTTGAATAATCATGGCTGCATTACAAAACTGGGAAGCCTTAATCTGGCAAATACACCACAGGCACACCAAGGAGACCAGCAACAGGAGGCCCGTCAAGGCTCCTAAACCTGCCCACTGCTTAAGATGGTTCATGGCATCAGAGATCCACGAGGACAATCCCTCCGCCAGTCCGGCGTCCACCCCAGTCGAGTTCACCATGATGATAGCCACCCTCAGCTGCTCCATCAGGTTGTCAAATTCTCTCATCCAATTACCTAAAATATAACTAGACAATTGCTTAGACAAGTTTGCAGCACGGGTAAAATTGCCATATTGTATACTAGTCACACAAAGTCCAGCATGTTTCCATTCACAGCCAAGTTGGGCAGTCTGCCAGAGGTTGTCAATTTGCTCTTGAACCAGGTCAATCCTTTGGCTGACCACCATCAGTCCTCCCTTTACCTGAATATTAATCCCCTTTTGTACATCCAGGGCTTATGCTACATTGGCAGAAAGATTATTAAAGGTCTGAGTGGTATGCACAGTATGACTCAGTAGTACATTAGCCTCCCAGGCCTGGAGATTTAAAGACACACTGACTAGACCTACAAGAATGCTGGGTCATTCGTGCAGGGAGAATGCTGATTGCCACTTACTGAGCACCTCAGCCTCAAACATATACCCAAGACAGAGCACACAGGTGAAAGCTCCTCAAGTGGCTGGAATGTAAACAACTTAGGCTCACCTACTCTCACATAAAATTTATCTATTCTAACCCCCACAGGTAGGCTGTGAGAAGGCAGACTCAGTGGGAGGGGAGACTCTCTTTCCAAGAGACACAGCCCATGCAGGTTTAAGAGACAGGGGCACCAGCCTAGTTCTGACTGCCTTCCATACCCCTGAACTGAAAGTGCACCCTGAACTGCTTCCCCCACCTTCCACATTGGGATGGGGAGTTGAGGGTATGGCTTGACATGCTGGGGACACGCAGCATTCTCCTCTATCTGGATCCTCCTTTTCCTTCCTTTTTTTCTTTTCTCTTATCCTTATCCTTTTCATCTGTTATATGAGTGACAGTAGCTCTTCCTCCGAGTCTGTAGACTCAGGAGTTTCTATATCAGCAAGGTCGGGGTATAACTCTCCCCTTTTACTCCATCTCTTTTCACTGCTTGCCTTTTCTGATCTCTCCTCCTGAAGCATTTCTAAGGCAGCCTGGCCATTCTCTACTGCTTCACTGCAGCGCTGATCCTCAATACAGCCTCTTATTAGTCAGAGAATTTCAGGTGGCATTGGCAAATGGAACCACATTTGCCTAGAACCAATCCACAGGTTTTGATCTTCTGTGGAGACAAAAGCAGAAACTCATTTCCCAAGTAACATATTCTTATAAGCAGATTTGAAAATCAAGATATCTTTAAAGTAAATGTATTTGTTTAACTTAGCAGTCTTAGCAATCAATTGTCTCTCTGCAGTTAGCTCATGAAAAGTTAAAAAAATTAAAAGAAAACACAATAACCCTAATCCAGACTCTCTGCTTATCTGCCATCTTTCGTGGCTTTTTTATCTTTATTTCCTATTTCTCTTTCTTAAAGGGCTGTCTTTACCTTTTTTTTTCTCTCTGAAGCTTATGCGTATCTTACATACATTGTGACCTGTTTAGAGGTTTTGCGAGTCTAAATCTGTTTTATTGAGAATCCCTAATCATTTCCCAACCCAAAGAGCTTTTAAAAGGTCAGTATCACTTTAATTGCTGACTCTGCCCCTCTTGGTGGCTTTTCAATATGGCGGAGGAGCCCGTGCCTCTCTGCCGCTGCCAGCAAAAAGAGCAGACTCAGGAAATGCTGCTACCAGTAAAACTTTAATGAAGAAGTTCCTTAAGAGCCAAAAAAATTTGGTGCGATGGAGAAGCACCCATAACCAATCTAGTAACCTCTTATGTATTCTCTTGCTTTTGCTTTCAATTCTCCTGCTGGCGAGCCTTTTGTCCCGCTCTCTCTTTATGTACAGAGAAGAGCAAAATTTTTTCCTGCTTTGGACGCAGATTCCCACTTTACCCAGAAACTTTTGACCTGCTTTTACCGTGAATTCCCACCTTACCTGGGAACTTACCATTGCACTGCCCTGACCGCAGAAAGTTCTGAGCCTTCATTGAGAGTAGAGTCCCCGTATGGGCTACCACTTGTCACGCCTGCCCAGACCAGCAAGGAAGATGCAGTACCAGGCTCTTCTTTCAGCAGTTTATTCAGGAACCTTGAATAATCTTCTGAATTCTTCCAACCCCAGGGAAACCCGCCCACAGCCTAAATAGCCTCTGGGCAGCCAACCCCAGTGTGCCTCGTGGGCACTACCTGTAGACCCAGGTACATGGAAGCAAGCCAGATTCTTAGCCTTAGCCAAATATGGAGTTGTTTATCACTGAGAGCACTCACCATCAGGAAGGTGGAGGGCAAAAGCCAGCACCATCTTTAAGGTGTGGCTGCACACAGCTCCCTACACTCTGTATTATTACATTTTGCTTTCACCATGTCAATGTTTCTTTGACTCCGTTCTTGTCTTTACCACTTTAAGAATTCTCAGGTATCTTCCCAGATCTGCTGGCAATGACAGTAATGGTAACCAGCTGTGTAGTGGTACTAGGCTGGAGGTGGCATAGCTAGTTGCAGCTATTTAGCAAACTGAGCAAAAGATACATACCTAAACATCTTGTGTCTGTGGCAGTAGTAGTAAAATGCCAAGCCCCAAGCTGATGTTGAGTCTGCCTACTGCCCAGGGTTGGTGACCCAGAAAGGATCATCTAGGGAAAGTCTGCATAATGAGATATGAAGGCACAGATGGTACAGCTAGAAGCTGCTGTAGATGGACTTCAGTGGAAAAAAGAAATACAGATTTGTGTTGAGTACCTGTGGAAGAGAGACAAAACCAGTCATAGGTGTGGTATCTACCAGAGGTGTAAAGGTAGCAGTTTCCCTGCCTTGGCATTGTTTAATAATACACACATTAATATGTAGGAGATGGGAAGATAGAAAATAAGTAGGGAGGGCTGTAGAGACTAAAATAGAGAAAGGCAAATATGCCATTAAAGAAAAAATACAAAGTTTGCCATAGTTCATTTTTTTTCCTTAACATGATTATCTTCAATTTTATGGTTTTTTTCTAAAAATGATATAATTTCAATCTTTCTATCTGAACAATGCTTCATTATATATATATTTCCCATATTCTGGACTCATTCATCTGTTACTTGGCATCTGGGCTAGTTCCAAATCTCAGTTACTGTGAATATTACTACACTAAACATGATGTGCAATATCAAAAATAATGTCACACATGGGATGACAAATGTAATTGTTGTTTAAGTTAATCTTTTATTAATAAAAACTTGTGAGTCAAATATAGGGTTAAAACCTGATTGATAAGAAAACCCCAAAAGCGTTAGATCAACTATGGTCATAGCAGCATTATTTGTAATAGCAAGAACCTGGAAGCAACATAGATGCCCCTCAACTGAGGAATGGATTAACAAGCTGGGGTACATCTACACAATGGAGTATTACTCAGCAGTACGAAAAAATGATATCCTAAAATTTGCAGGCAAATGGATGGACTTGGAGAATATTCTCCTGAGCGAGGTATCACAAACTCAGAAAGATAAGCAGGGGATGTACTCACTCATTAGTGGACTCTAAACAACAACAACAACAACAACAAAAGCAAAAAGCAAAGCATGTCCAAACTGCAAACCATAACCACTGAACAGTTTTGGATCTGAAACACCTGGTAGTGGCACTTTGGATCCCACTCCCTCTAGAGGAACACCTGACTCAGTCTTGATGTTGGGTGAGGAAACTGGATCTGCCAGGAGTGAATGCTGAACTAAGAATATTGGAACCTTGGGACCTCCTGCCCATACTGGGGAGGGGATGGGGAGATGTGGAGAAGAGAGAGTGACTGGAGGGGGTAGGAGGGGAAAGAGGCCTTGAATAAGGATATACACAAATATAAAATATGACTTTATTTATAATAAAAAGACAAATACAAAATATTTGTAATAAATATTGTAATAAAAAAATAATTGTAAAAAATTTGTAAAAACATAGAAATACCTATCTTCAAGAAGTTAAGGGACCTTTGACATCTAGATATCTGAAACAGAAAGGATGCTATCCAAAAATATTACAAGCAAAGACATATTGGGCCTATTGATACCAGTATGCTCTACAAAATAAAATTTCATTGCTTAACTTCTACATGTCTTTGTTTTTAAGAGAAGTTGAAGTCCAAGTTTAATTACAATTTAAAGCTGGCTTTGGAGTTAGTGTGTGGTTCTCTCTTTCTCTAAACCTAGGCATACTTGTTAAAAGAAAATCCAAAATCTCTATATTACAAGAGCCACCTGATAAGGAAAAAAAGAACAACTAAAAATAAAGGACTATTGTTACTAATCCTACACGGAATAAATATTATTTTAAAATATATATGATTTTATATAGAGATATATGTTTTAAACTTTTTGTCATGATATAGATGTTCATATAAAGTACTAAATCTTGAGAAAAATGGTTTTATTTAGCTTTCTGTACAGTGTATTGGATTATTCTCTTATCAGTTTTCTACAGTGACCTGTGACAATGCCTAACTGCAAACTTGAAGTATCCAAAATGAAGGTGGGGCCTCACAAAATAATTTTAAAAACAATGACAAGGACACTAGACTGACAAACATTGTTGAAAGACTGGATTTGAACTACAAAATTTTCAAAACAATTTCAAGGTAACTAGCTGAGATTAACTAGCTTCACAGACTATTCTAGCCAGAACTTACAACAAGCTCTGTACTTTTCTGTTATGCAGAGACTAATCAACAAATGTTACAGCTACTTATTTAAAGACTTGACAACTAATTTTAATAACATAGTTCTTATTATTTTTATGACAATGGGACATTTGCTTCTGACAGTGCCAATCTACTTCAGAGAAGATTATGGACATCAAAGAAACTCCTCCACAAGGAGTTGTACTTCTTTGTTACAAAAGTTATCTACTGGGCAAGAGAGTACTCTTGCCTTGACTTATGACAGTATGATGTTCAAAATGAACAAGGAGAAGACACACATAAAAAAAAAATGCTGACTCCAGAGAGAGAGAACTTTCTGTCTTTCTGTGAGTACAAGGCCTAACTACCAAACAGTAGTTGTTCACACCTTGAATGCTAATTTTAAGAATACGATGAAAAGTGGAACCTGGAAGTGAAATAACTGGGAAAAGAGATATTTAAGGCAGATATAGGAAGAGATTTATTTTGTAGAACCCATTTACCAGGCTAAGGACGGACTCGGGAAGATAGCCTTTACCCTGAGAAGTTGGATGAGTGAGAATTGATTGTAGTCTGCTTTCCACTCTCTGATATTCCAATCTTTTCCCCGATATCTGGCTTTCAGTTTTTATTTAATAACAACTAGAATTCATGTTACAGGGGAAGGGACTGGGAGGAATTCGGGGAGAGAAAACTACACTGATAATATATTACAGAAGAAACAATGTCTTAGTGTTTATGTCAGAGAAAACTGTTCTTTTGTTTGATATTTTCTTACAACATATATTTTATTGTTATTGGTAAAATCATTTATATGTGTCTGTGTGTGACTGGGCAAGGGTATATTTATATGAATTCATAGTCCTAAAGAGTCCAGCTAAATATGTTTGATTTTGTAGAGCTGTAGTTACAGAAAGTTGTGAACTGTAAAAGGTATGAGATCAAAAAGAAAAAGGGGTCCTCTATAACATAAGTAATTGCACTTAACTTCTAATACTTTCTCCCTCATGTCTATATCAATATCTATACACCTATATATACAAATAATCTTGACATTTGTGGCAAAGAAAGATAAAGTAAAATAGTTTTCTATAGTTTATCTTTATGAGACTTGAGATAGAATCCTAAAGCAACATTAATACTTCCTATTTATTCTTTAATTCTTAATTATGTGATTTGTCAGCTATGATGTGAGGGCTTGTGCCTCAGCTTCTTGCATTTCGATATCCTGAGTTCAGTTGATTTCACCAGAAAGCCTACTCTAATCTGAACAGAAACAGGAGTCAATTGACAACAGTTCTTAGAGTGAAGAGGGGAGGGTCTCATGGAAGGGAATAGCGGCAATTGTGGGATGTATTGTATGAAAGAAGAATAAATTAAATATGAATAAATATATTCATTTTCATGAGTGATAGTTCCAGTACAAAACTACTTGACACAAAACAAATGAGAAAATGGTGTGGTTTGTTATTTTACCAGTTTACCAGTGTAGATATCATAAAATAAGCATGAATAAAAGTTAACAACAATATGTTTATACAATAAGAATCTATAAGAGGATTGTATTCTCTTGAGTAGGAAAATAAAAGTTTAGGAGTACAATTGAGTAATTGTATAAGATGAAATTTTAGAAATAAACAATTAACTGTAAAATATGCAACATTTAGGAAAATAAACCCAAAATAATCTCTAAAACAGGCAAAAGCTCTTAAAATAGCTATCAAAAAATGAAAACTTAAAAGTCTGATGATACAATTTTATTCATAGATGCAATTCTCAACCAACAAAATAAAATATTAGTGATGACCAGTATCAGTAAGAATTGTGAGGAATATTGAACACTGCTTATTTTTTTTTGCTAGAATAAAATTTGAGAGAATCTATTTGATAACATCACTGGCATTGTTTATTCATTTTAATATTTTACGCTTTGTGAATCATTAGTAAAACAAGTAGGTATTCAAATCTATCACCCACTTCCCTTCTCCCTAAGATCCACATCTACATTGCCCTCCACAAACTAGCAGTTCTTCCAGAAATATCAACCAACATAACATAACAACATAACAAGTTAGAGGAAGACTACAAACAAACCCCCACTTACTTTTTAATACAATAGTTTTATCATATTTTCCCCTCTAGAAATAATATGACTAATTTTTAAATTAGGTTATCAAAGTAACATAACTCACATAGTGTTTAACACCTACATGATTGAAATTCCCATATGTATACATAATATTTTATGCTATAAAATAATTCACATTTTCATAAATATATATTTTATAACATTATTGCATTCCAAGTAATCTTTATAAGTTTTAAAGAATGATAAATTGTTGTCATCCTACTTGAATTAAAGTAGTACTTAATAAAGGAAATTAAATAGAAACAGAAGTAACCAGAAATATATAACCTTAATTCTAAATGGCTAGTATCAATAAAATTATCACTTATAGTACAACATCCATAAACATTTATGAAATTTCATCAATAGTAATATGAAAAACACAAAATATATTCATCAAAATCACAAAATAATATTCTTTTCAAATATGATAGATATGTTTAATTCTCTATCAACATAGTAAAATAAGTATAATATACACACATGAATTTAACGTTAATTACTTAAAATGGGGCCATTTATTTCAAGGAGAGAAGAGAAGAGGATATTGTACAGGTTGGAGAGAGAAGAAAAAGCTGCCATTTCATCTGAATAATAACATCTCATTTATTATTTGCTAATCTTAGTATCTTTGCTTAGGATATTAGGTTAAGAAAGTCTTCACCTATGTCAATGAATTCAAGGCTATATCTCACATTCTTCTTTCATGTCTAGTGTCTCAGATTTTATGTTGGAGTCTTTGATCTACTTGGAATTGAGTTTTGTTCAGGATAAAAAGTATTAACCTATGTGCAATCTTCAACCTATAGACATAAAGTTTAACAATCATCATTTATTAAAGATGTTAGTTTTCTCTTTCAGTGTGTATTTCTGGTTTCTTTATATAAAATAAAACAAAAAATGTGCTCCTAGGTGTGTATATTTCTGTCTGAATATTCAGTTTAATTCCATTGATTGATAAACTTGTTTAAATGCCAATATGATGATGCTTTTATTACTATAGCTTTGACAACAGAAATGTAAGGACCTTCAGTAGTTCTTTAGTTACACATAATTGTTTTAGATATCTTGTTTATATGAGCTGAGAATATTCTTTTTATGATTTGTGAGTAACTGAGTTCAAATTTTGATAGGAACTGTACTAAATTTGTAGATTGTTTTAAGTAGAATCATCCTTTTATATAAGTTAAGCCTACTAATCCATGAGTATAGGAGATCATATCTTCTAAAATCTTCTTCAACCTCACTCATTTTCAGTTGAACTAGAGCCTGTTCCTAACAATTGTGCTGGCTTTAGGGAATCTATTCTTCCTACTGTGTTATTTCATCCAGCCTTAATAACAAGGGAAGAGTTTCATCCTTCTTCAACATGGTTTGTTGATAGCCATGGAAGGCCTGTCCCTTGCTGAACAAAATAAGATGAAGAGTAGATGGGAGTATAGGAGAGTCAAAGGGAACAAGCAAAAAGAGAAGAGGTAGGGGAAAGTAGGGTTGGGTGGTAAAATAAATTTTAAAAATTTATTAATAATACAAAAATGTCTGAAGTTTTTAATTATATTGTTTCACTTGATTGGTTAGAGCTACTTCAAGATATTTTATATTATTTCAGGCTATTGAGAAAGGTGTTTTCTCTAATTAATTTCTCAGTCCATTTTTTAATTAAAAAAGTAAAGATTAATTTTTCATACAGCTTCTTTACTGAAAATACTTATTAGCTGTAGAAGTGCCCCAGTAGAATTTATAGAGTTACATATATGCTATCTAATTTTCTGTAAATAAAAATACTTTGACTTGCTCCTTTCTAATTCATATCTTTTCATCTCCTACTTTTGTCTTACTTCCCCAGCTAAGAATTCAAGTATTATAGTCAATAGATTTTTATTGGAATTCCTTTGAGTACTCTTCACTTAAGTTAACATTGATTATGGACTTTCTGTAAACTGCCTTATTATATAGAAATATGTCCCTCATAATCCTAATACTTATAGGACTTTTATCATGAAAGGATGTTGAAGAGTGTCGTCTTTCTTAGTATGATGAGCTAATAATTTTTTCTTGATTATTTTTATTTTCAGTTTAATTAAATGGTGAATAAAATGTATTTATTTTGTATTTTAAGAGTCCCTGGGATTCATCTCTGTGAAAAAGCCTATCTGATTATATTTTTGAGGTGATGTATAATTTGGTTGGCAGATATTTTATTCAGTGTTTTATATATATATATGAAGAATTATCTCTACTTCCATTTCTTTGATGGGTATTGTATGGTTTGTGGGTCAAAGTAAAGTGCCCTCATAAAATGGCTTGAAAAGTTGTGGAGAAGAGAGAGTGACTGGAAGGGGTGGGAGAGTGAAAGGAGCTAGAACATGTGGACTTGAAAAGTTGTGAAGAGGAGAGAGTGACTGGAAGGGGTGGGAGGGGGAAAGGAGCTTGAACATGTATATACACAGATAAAAAATATGATTTTAGGGGTTGGGGATTTAGCTCAGTGGAAAAGCATTTGCCTAGCAACGTCAAGGCCCTGGGTTCAGTCCTCCACTCCAGAAAAAAAATATGACTTTATTCATAATAAAAAAGAAAAATGATCCTTCCATTTCTTTTTTGTCAAATAATTTGAGTATTGGCATAAACTATTATTTGAAAGTCTGTAGAATTTCTCACAAAAATCATCTGTCCCTGCAGTCTTTGTAGGTTGTGACACATCCAATAACATCATCTACTTCACTAGGCATTATAGATCATTTTACATTCCTCATCTCATCGTAATGTAACTTTTATAAGTGGTACACACTTAGAAAATTAACAGTTTCTTTTCAGTTTTCTAATACAGTGTAATTTGTATAGTTCAGTCATCTGGATATTATTCATTTACAATCTTAATCCCTTCACATTCAATGCTTTTATTCAATTACTAAAAATATATTTAAAGATATGCATATAAAATTAAGGGACAAGAATTATAGTATTAATAAAATATTAATAACTAAAAACATTAATAAATATCAATAATTGTATATAAATTATTCTTTATATGATAAAATTAAATTTTGTTTGTTTGTTTGCATGACTTCTTATTTTACACATTCTCCTGGTTACTATGGCTTGCTTTTTATAAACAAAAACATTTAAAAATGATGTAATGTATTCAATCAAGTTGCATAATGGACCTTCATGTCTGGAATATTTTCTGCTTTGGAGATGACTTAGTAGAACTGTTCTCTAATGTAACATGATTTTAAAGTGTCAACCCTCAGAGACTACATTTGCATTCTTGCTAATATGTGATATTGGTCATCTAACATGATAGATATCTCTTTCAAGTTTGTGTTCACTAAAATTTTAATCATGAATACCATTTATTAAAAACAGCTTAAACCAGAAAAAAACAAATGCTTTGTCATGTCTGTCTAGAATATGCTTCTCTTCTGGCAGCTTTTTATAAATGTGATCAGCCACTAACAATCCAAACTTTTTTTTTTTCCAAAAGAAAATTCTCATTTTCAAGGACATCATGTGATACCAAACAAACTGCTTTCCTAGAGTCCAGATGCACAACAATAAACATGTTAGCTAAATTAATGATTTAGTAAACATGAATAAAATAAAGCACATCTGGAAAGATGTAGCATTTACACTCACACGTTCTTGGTGTGAACACTATACTTTAAAAATATTACATTATTCATTAAAATATTATGGCATGCTTAGGGACATAGTGTAATATTTAAAACACCTGCTGCCCAAGCTTGAGAATCTAAATTAGAATCCTTGTAAGGAATTTAAATCTAAATGTTTGCAGCATGTATCTGTTACTCACAAGCCATTATAGAAAGATGAGAATCAGAAGCTTAAGTAACAAATAGACTGGTATGTTTAGTACTAAAAATTAAACCCTCATTCAAATATAATTGAAAGTGAGAATTTACAACCTAGGGTACCTCCCTACAACCACTAAGTGTGCAAAGGTCCACATGTACCTGCATTTACACACAGAAGTACACATTTACATTTATTTTTTTAATTATTCTTATGAAGAAAGAAGTCACACTTTCTATCCTTGTATATCTTTATTCAAGGTCCCTTACCCCTCCCACCACGTTAGGTCATTCTTTCTTCTTCACAACTCCCCATCCCCTTCCTGGGCAGGCAGCAGGCAGTCTCATGGTCAGACTGTCCCAACATTGCTAAGTTCAGTCTCCGCTCTTAGCAGATGCAGTTTTCTCTCCCCAACCTCAAGACTGAGTCAGGTGTTCCTCTAGGGGAAGTGGGATCCAAGGAGTCAGTCCAGGGTGATTCTTATCACAAGTTGTTCAGTGGTAGTGGTTTGCAGCTTGGGCATGCTTTGCTTTTTAGTTGTTTGTTTGTTTGTTTGTTACAGTGCACTAATTAGTGAGTACATCCTCTGCTTATCTTCCTGAGTTTGTGATACCTCGCTCAGGGGGATATTCTTCAAGTCCATCCATTTGCCTGCAAATTTTAGGATATCATTTTTTCTTACTGCTGAGTAGCACTCCATTGTATAGATGTATCACAGTTTGTTAATCCATTCTTCAGTGAGGGACATCTAGGTTGTTTCCAGATTCCTGATATTACAAATAACACTGCTATGAACATAGTTGAGCTAATACCTTTGGAGTGTGACTGTGCATCTTTAGAGCATACACCCAGAAGTGGTATTGCTGTGTCCTTGGGGAAATTGATTCACAATTTTCTGAGAAACCACCATCCTGCATTCCAAAGTGGCTGAACAAGCCTACACTCCCACCAACAAAGGAAGAGTGTTCCCCTTGCCCTGCATCCCTTCCAGCAGAGGCTGTCCTCTGTGTCTTTTATCTTAGCCAGTCTAACAGGTGTCAGATGGTATCTCAAAGTTGTTTTGATTTGCATTTCTCTGATGGCTAAAGATGATGAGCACTTTTTCTGGAGCATTTCAGCCATTCGTAATTCTTCTGCTGAGAATTCCCTTTTTAGATCTGAACCCCATTTTTTGATTGAGATAATCAAGGTTTTGGGCTCTAGATTCTTGAGTTCTTTATATATCTTAGAGACCAGCCCTCTATCACTTGTAGGGTTGGTGAAAATCTTTTCACTTCTGTAAGCTGTCATTTTGTCCTATTGACAGTGTCCTTGACTTTACAGAAGCTTCTTACCTTCAGGAGATCCCACTTATTGATTGTTGGTCTTAGTGTCTGTGCGACTGGTGTTATATTTAGGAAGTAGTTGCCTGTGCCAATTCGTAGAACTGTATTTCCCACTTTCTTTCTATCAAGTTTAAAGTGGCTGGGTTTATGTTGAGGTCTTTGATCCGCTTGGATTTGAGTTTTGTGCAAGGTGACAGGCTCAGATCTATTTGCATTTTTCTACACACTTCAATCCAGCTATGCCAACACCATTTGTTAAATATACTATCTTTTTTTCCATTAAATTTTTTGGGCCTCTTTGTCAAAGATCAGGTGTTCATAGGTTTTTGGGTTAATGTTTGGATCCTCAATTCTATTCCATTGATCCCCAAGTCTGTTTTTATGCCAGTACCAGGCTGCTTTTATTACTGTAGCTCTATAGTATAACTTGAAGTCAGTGATGGTGATTCTTCCTGAGGTTCTTCTATTGAGTAAAATTGTTTTGGCAATCCTGGCTTTTCTTTTATTCCAAATGAAATTGAGTATTGTTCTTTCAAGGTCCAAAAATTATAGGGTTGGGAGTTTGATGGGCAGTGCATTGAATCTGTAGATTGCCTTGGGTAGACTTGCCATTTTTACTATGTTGTCCTACCTATCCAGGAACATGGGAGAGCTTTCCATTTTCTGATATCCTCTTCAATTTCTTTCTTCAGTGATTTAAAATTTTTGTCAAATTGGTTTGTTAATTCTTTGATTATAGTTACAGCAAGGTATTTAATACTATCTGCAGCAATTATGAACGGTAATGTTTCCCTTATTTCTTTTTCAGCTCTTCTATCATTAGTGTATCTAAAAGCTACTGATTTCTTTGAGTTAATCTTATATCCTTCTACATTGCTGATGGTGTTTTTCAGCTGTAGCAGTTCTTTTGAAGAATTTTGTGGGTCACTAATGTATAGAATCATATCATCTGCAAATAGAGATAGCTTCACTTCCTCTTTTCCAATTTGTATCCCCTTAATCTCCTTTGTTTCTCTTATTGCTTTAGCTAAAACTTCGAGAACTATATTGAATAGATAAGGGGAGAGAGGACATCCTTGTCTAGTTCCTGATTATAGTGCTTTGAGTTTTTCTCCATTAAGTTTGGAACTGGCTGTATGCTTCTTATAAATTGCCTTTGTCATATTTAGGTGTCTCCCTGTATTTCTTATCTCTCCAGGGCTTTAAACATAAAGGAGTGTTGGACTTTGTCAAAGGCTCTTACAGCATCTAAGGATATGATCATGTGGTTTTCTTCCTTTAGTTTGTTTATATGATGGATAACATTTATGATTTTTCATATATTAAACCAGCTCTACATTTCTGGGATTAAGCCTACTTGGTCATGTTTGATGATATTTTTTATACATTGTTGTATATGGTTTGCTTAAATTTTGTTAGGAATTTTGGCATCAATATTCATGAGGGAAATTGGTCTGTAATTGTCCTTCTTTGTTGGGTCTTTGAGTGGCTTGGGTATTAGGGTAATTGTGGCCTCATAAAAGGAATATGGCAATATTCCTTCAGTTTCTTCTATGTGAAATAGTTTGAGGAGTAATGGTAGTAATTCTTCTTTGAATGTCTGGTAGAATTCGGCACTGAAACCATCTGGACCAGGGCTTTTATTATTCGGTAGGCTTTTAATTACAACTTCAATTTCCTTAATGGTTATAGCCCTGTTTAGGTAACTAACCTGATCTTTATTTAATTTTGGTAGATGGTACCTGTCCAGAAATCTGTCCATTTCTTCTAGGTTTCCATTTTTGTGGAATACAGATTTTCAAAGTATGATCTGATAATTCTCTGGATTTCCTGAGGGTCTGTTGTTATGTCCCCATTTTCATTTCTGATTTTGTTGATTTCAACACTCTCTCTCTCTCTCTCTCTTTTTTTTTTTTTTTTTTTTTTTTTTTTTTTTTTTTTTTTTTTTTTTTTTTTTTTTTTTTTTTTTTTTTTTTTTTTTTTTTTTTTTTTTTTTTTTTTTTTTTTTTTTTTTTTTTTTTGATTAGTTTGATTAAGGGCTTATCTATCTTTTTGACTTTCTCTATGAACCAAGTTTAGATTCATTGATTCTTTGTATTGTTCTTTTTATTTCCATTGTATTGATTTCAGCTCTAATTTTGATTATTTCCTGTTGTCTAATCCTTGTAGGTGATTTCGCTTCTAATTGTTCTAAGACTTTCAGCTGAGCTGTTAGGTCTCTAGTGTGGGATTTCTCTAGGTTTTACATGTAGGCATCTAGCACTATGAATTTTCCTCTTAAGACTGCTTTCATTGTGTCCCACAAGTTTGGATACGTTGTGGATTCATTTTCATTGAATTCTAGGAAGACTTTGATTTCTTTCTTAATTTCTTCTTTAACCCAGAGATGGTTCCGCTGAGTGATGTTTAGTTTCCATGAGTTGGTAGGCTTTCTTTGATTTTTTATGTTGTTGAACTCTAACTTTAAGCCCTGGTGGTCTAATATGTTACAAGGGATTATTTCCATTTTTTTGTATCTGTTGATATTTACTTCATGACCAATTCTGTGGTCAGTTTTGGAGAAAGTTCCATGAGGAGCTGAGAAATATGTATATTCCTTTGCATTTGGGTGGAAGCTTCTGTAGATATCTATTAAATCCATTTGCATCATAACCTCTTTTAGACTCCTTATTTCTCTGTTGAGTTTCTGTCTGGTTGACCTATCCAGGGTTGAATGTGGAGTATTAAAGTCTCCCATTATTAGGGTGTAAAAATTGACCTGGGATTCAAGCTTTAGCAGTGTTTCTTTTACATACATATGTTTCTTTTATATATGCCCCTTATATTAGGGGCATAAATATTCAGGATTGAAATCTCCTCTTGACCAATTTTTCTTGTGATGAAAAAGTAATGACCATCTTGGTCCCTTATAATTCGTTTTAGCGTAAAGTCTACTTTGTTAGATATTAGGATGGCAACCCCCACTTGTTTCTTAGGACCATTTGCCTGGAAAATCTATTCTCAATCCTTTATTCTAAGCCTGTGTCTGTCTTTGTGGTTGAGATGTGTTTCTTGTAGGCAACAGAGGGATGGCTACTGTTGTTGTATCCATCTTGTTAGTGTGTGACGTTTTATAGGAGAGTTAAGCCCATTTATATTAAGGGATATTAGTGACAACTGATTGATATTTCCTGCCATTTTTGGTGGTAACTTATTTGTATTTCCTTTATCTGGCGTATTATTCTGTTGAATTATTGATTGTTTGTGTTTTCATGGATGTGTCTGGGGTCCATAGGTTGTAATTTTCCCTCTAATACTCTCTGTAGTGCTGGATTGGTAGATAGATAGTGTTTGAGTCTGACTTTGTCATGAAATATCTTGTTTACTCCATCTGTGGTGATTGATAATTTTGCAGGGTATAGTATTCTAGTTTGGTAGCCATACTCTTTTAGCATCTGTATAACTTCTGACCAAGCCCTTCCAGCTTTCATTGTTCCATTGAATAGTCATGTATTATTCTAATGGGTCTGCCTTTATATGTAAGTTGGACCTTTTCTTTTGCAGCTCTTAATATTTTTCCTTTTTTCTGTTTTTTTTTTGTGGCTTGATTATTATGTGTCACGCTGACTTTTTTGGGGAGTCATATCTATTTTGTCTTCTGTACTCTTCTTTTATCTTTATAGGCATTTCCTTCTTCAGGTTAGAGACGTTTTCTTCTATGATTTTATTGAAAACATTATTTGTGCCTTTGAGCTGTTATTCTTCTCCTTCTTCTAATCCTATTATTCTCACATTAGGTATTTTCATGGTGTCCCAGATTTCTTGAACATTTTGAGTTTTGGCTTTTTTAGTTTTACTATTTTCTTTGACTGATATAACTATTTGAGCTACTGAGTCTTCCAATTCAGAGATTCTATCTTCCATCTCTTGAACTCTGTTTGTCATGCTTGTATCTGTGTTTCCAGCTTTTTTCTTCAGATTTTCTATTTCCATCTTTGCCTCATTTTGTGCCTTTTTTATTGCTTCTATTTCAGCTTTTAGTTCCTGGCATGATTCTTTCATAGATTTGTTCATCTCTTCCAATTTTTTGTTTGTATTTTCTTCTATTTCTTTAAGGCAATTTCTCATACTTTCTTTCAGAGTTTTTATGATCATCATAAAGGAATTTTTGGTGTTGCTTCCTTCTGTTTCCTCTTCATTGCTCAGTTCAAATCTTGTAGTTGTAAGACCGCCACTTTCTTCTGGAGTTACCTTGTTGTTCTTTATATTAGTATATATATTTTTGCACTGGTGTCTGCTCATTGCTTCAGTGGTTCACCATTAGGTGTCTCCTGGTCAGTTGTGTCAAGCCAGCTTGTGTGTATCCTGTCACCATTGAACAAAAGGTCTACTCAATCTCTAACTCAGCTCTGGGCAGGGTACTGAGTTTAAAGTCTTCAATCCTTCTCTGTTTGAGGAGTTGGAGGTGGGGTGGCTGTGCAAGTTCACTTAGCTGCAGCTGAGGGGACCCTTACAGCCAAAGTTTATCTGTGTCTGCTACAGAGAGTATGTGGGGACATGCTCCACAGACAGCACCTCCATATTTACATTTATACAATTTATATTTAAACAATCTATACACAGTAGGGAAAATTGAATAAGAGTTTGGGAAGATAGTGATAATAAAAAAAATTATACAGAATAAAACAGTCAAAGAAGTAAAATTAATTTAAAAAGTAAATGAATTTAGAGATCTTTTTGCAGCTATCATTTGAGAATAATTCTTGAGGTATCAGATAGAATTATGCCCCCTTATCTTATTGCGAGTACTTTGTTTGGTTTGAGTTTTTACAGATAATATATATATATATGATGTTACAACCACTGTGAGTTCCTAAGTTTATCTTTCCTGTGTTGTCCATAAAACACTGTCATCTTCTCATCAACCACTATTCCACCCTCTATAATCTATCTTCCTTCTCTTTCACAATGCTATGATAACCAAAAGAGAAGGGAAAAGTGCTACAGATATGTATCCTTAGATTGCTGACCGGCCCACTTCCCCTAACCCCCTGGTTCATACCTGGATAAATCTTCTCTACATATGTTCCCACAGCTATTCATAAAACAGTTATTTAAAGGTTTATATTAATTACAAACTGTTTGCCCTATAGCTCCGGCTCATTACCATCTAACTGTTACAACTTAACTTGTCCCACTTGTATTCATCTTTGTATTGCCTTGTAGCTAATGGCTTACTGGTACTTTCACATCATGCTTCTTATGGTGGCAACTTGCAACTTTTTTTTTTAATCTTGCCCTTCTTATTTACCTATCCCTGGATTCCCCTTCTGCAGCTCACCTGCCTTGCCATAGGCCAAAACAATATCTTTATTAAAAATGGTAATAAGGTATGTTTACAGCATACAGAAAGACATTACACATCATGAAATTTAAAACATAAAATTTCTAAAGAGGCTTTCGGTACATTGACCACACTCAAGTAAATGGGCATACACTCAAGAGTATTTGGCCATTACCAATTGTGTTTGCTAGTTTGATAAAAATCAGCACAAACTGGGGCAAAGAGAAAGAATAGGAGTTGGGTTTGAAAGGAATAGAGGTGGGGTTTATAAATATGATCAAAATAAATTGTATATAATTCTTTAAAATATTATTTTTTAAATGAAATAAAAATATTATTTTATTTAAATGATTGGAAAGTAGAGGAAATATAACATTAACAACCATTAAGAGAGACTGAAAAGGCCAGGCAGTGGTGATACACAACCTTAATCTCAGCAGTTGCATGACATTGGCAGACATATGGCTTTGAATTATAGGCCAGCTTGGTCTACAGAATGAGTTGTAGGACAGTCTAGGCAAACCTGAGTAATACACAGGAAAACCCAGTTTCAAAAACAAAACAAACAAACAAAACAAGTAAGTAAGAAAGAAACAAAGAAAGAAGAAAAACAAAGAATACAGACAATACATTTGTGAATGTACAGTCAATAAATTTGTGAATGTATATGACTGAAAATAAGTACAGTAAAGTTGAAGTTCTGATTCTTAAATATTTTGTGATTTAAAAGAGAATAATATATGAATATCTCAAATTTAATCTCATATTAACACATAGTCATTTTAAATAAATGACAATGAAACAAGTTTTGCTATTGAATGAACATTTTTAAGTTTACACATTGCTAATAATTAGAAAATATGTATAATATAAGCAGAGCAAGTTTATCCTTTTTCTGTAAGACAGTTTCTTGCCATTTTACACATGCTGAGAATTAATTTTACCAGCATTTACTTTGCTAATGACAGGATGTTTATATATATATTAACTATAAGCCATCAGTTATAGAAAGAACCATATAATCAATTCAGCCTCTTACATTAAAGAACCTATGTATTGTGAAAGAAAATGAGGGATCTGACTGTTTTCTAATTTATTTTCCAGACAAATTTTTCTTGTTTGATTTCATAGAAAAATTTTGGCCTGTATTGGAAAGCAATTTAGAAAAAGATTAGTAACAATGTTTATAATACCTGATGCTGGCTTCCAGGGAAGTGCTCCTTTGTTACAAACTGATGCTAACCAGTCCTCTTTAGTTATTGGTCCAGTCCTTGTAGATTCAGTCTATGATTTTTGAAGAATGTTCACATTAGAGTAACTTCAAAGAGAAAGGATGTGTTTATATTGTTGTTATTGGTGGGCCCTTTTCTCCTTAAGGAAACAACAAAAATCTTAAGCTACAATATGCCGTCTCTACTCATGAAAAATAACAAAAAAAATCTTTCAATATTCAACAAAGCAGAGTATTGAAAATATCTTTGTCATCTACCGTATGTAAAAGCAAAGAATATTAGATCCATTAAATTCTATTTGTTAGCACATGTTATCAGTAGAAAAACAGAAGTACAAGTAAATGTTAATTGGTCCAAATGCATTTTAATACAGTAATTTCATAAAATATAAAATTATATAGAAAACTGGATCTGCCAGGAGTGGATGCTGAACTAAACAATATTGGGACAGTGGGACCTTGGGACTACCTGCTGCCTGCCCAGAGAGGGGATGGGGAGTTGTGGAGAAGAGAGAATGACCTGATGTGGTGGCAGGTGGTAGGGACCTTGAATAAAGATATACAAGTATAGAAAGTGTGACTTCTTTGTTCATAATAATAAAATAAAAAAAATTAGAGTAAAATAATAATACCAATAATGCAAAATTCCTTCTTTTTGCAATCCTGACATTTAGGTTTCTTTAGTTCTATTTGCCTTTCTACTTATTTTGTTCTTTTGTATATTAGATATTGACAATACCACACACTGGCCATGGTTCATAATATTAAAAATACTTCTGTACTATGAATAATTATTTCCTTTTGAATTGAGAAAAATTAAAATTTCTCTGCCCTTTTTTTCAGTTTTTTCATTGGGATTTCCTTTTGTCTCTTAATTAAATGATAAAAATGTACTTCTTAAGTATCAGTGGAATTTAGATGTTTCCTCAAAGCTTTGCATGTGATTGACAATATAGAATTTTTCTATTTCAAAATTCTTTCAACTCTTTTTCTTCATATAATAAATACTCAAGATACAGGGATTGAATAAGAATGTAGAAACTGTAACTTGACTTTGCATATTTTTAAGGCATGTTTCAAAAATATTATAGTGGGTCTAAGTGTTTAAATTTTCAAATGCAGAATCTTCACATCAGATTGAAAGTTTCTAAAATATAAATCTTAATGTCTTAAAATATTTCTCTTTAATTTTACACAATGTCTTATTGTTAAAATATTGGCTGACTATACTTTATATTATAAATAAAACCATATTAATTTCCTTGTTATCATGCTTAAATAGTAAATATTCTTCCTATCCCAATGTCTTACATGTTCTTTAATAATTTTTCTTTCAATTTTTTCACCTATAACTCTTTTTATAGAGACTCAGATAATTTCTCTCAGTTTAGATTAATTTCTATCTTTCCTGAATTAATTTAAAAAAAACATGTATATTATTTCTTCTCAGTATTTACCCATGACAATCCCATCAGAAATTGAAAGCATATCAAGAGTTCATAAGCAGCATCCTACTGTACATACATTCTAAGTTATTTTGTTAATTCATTTGTAGAAAAATCACAATATTTCCAGTTTGGGGTTATTATAAATTCAGTTGCTGCACACATGCTTTCATGAGTGTTGTCTAAATAATCTCTCTGACCTCCTGGAATAGCTGTTTCATGCTACACATACAAAAAATAAACAAAACCCACAAACTCAATATTTTTGAAGAATAATAGTATTTTCTAAACTATACCTTTTTATACTGCTGAATTAAGTATCTCCTGGAACTGGAGTTATAGGAATTTCTGAGCTGCCATGTGGTGCTGGGAATTGAGTCTGGAGTGTCTACAAAAGCAATCAGTTTATACATGTATATGTGTGTGTAAATATATATGTATGTATACACACATATATATATATATATGGATAATTTACATTTTTCTTAGAAAAACTTTCCGTTCCTTCAAAACTGTAACACAAAATGTCTTACTTTATACTGTAAAATTATCTTATCTTATCTTTTACATCATGCACCACATCAAACTCAGTTATCAGACCTCTCAGATTCATGCCCACTCTTATGTTCTCCACATTTACAAAAACACGATCATTCATTTACTTACTGAAGCATAATTAAACTCCCTGTGGCCAGACCCTTAAAGAAAACATGTCTTTCCTCACCCACACCCCAGTCAGAGGCCATCAATACAGTAGTGAGGCTCTGTGTCTCAATTCCTTACACTATTTCTGGTAAGAAAATCTTATACAGTCTAACTTCATTTTTCACAGTTGAGAAATTTAATGTAGTAGTTTTAATTTGTCTCATAGTAAGATATAATTTTATAGTCATAATAGCTGATTATTCTCTGTAAGAAATTATGTAATATTATCACATATAAATTTTACTTTCCTATATGTAGTAGAACATTTTGCATCTGGGATGATTCAGCATGTCAAAATCACCTATTAGAATTGTTTTCTTGTATTACTATTTTTTTCTTTTCTTGGAATTTTCTTTATTATTCTTTTTCATTTTTTATTAATTTGTGTTCATATTGAAAATACTTTCTTCTCACATCAGGATGCTGGAGGTTTTTGCAAATCTTTCCTACTTCAAGCAACTAAACTTTATGTTTTGGGGACTGTAAAATCATGAACTCAAAATTTTTCATGCTAGTTCTGTTTTCTATTTTTTTCTTATAGTTATTTTAATTACAAATAAATAATTTTATCTTTATATTTTCTTAACTTGGTTATCGATATTTTGTAGTTATGAATTTTGGTTATTTTTTGTTTCCTCTGTTAAATATTCTTTATGTTCTACTGAACTATTATCTTACATAGGATAGTCATCATCTGAAGAAGGTATCAATCATAATTCTTTATGTCATCTACATTTCTTATCATTTTTTATTAATGGAATTCAGGGAAATTGTCTTTTATAAAATTTTCTCTGATGAATCTACAATCTGTGTCTGCATACACTTATTTATTTATATATTAACATAACCCAAATTTTCTTATTAGGAGCAGGAATTCCTTTCTTGCATTCTGCGTGCTTGTTAATACTTGACAAGTTCTGAAATTAAGGATTATCACAATGGGTTTTGCACAGTTTTATTCACATTCTTAAATTACTCCACATTCTTTTATAACATGTTAATTGGAAAAGGTGCATCTGAAAATGCTTGATGAAAAAATTAGTATTCGGTCTCAGTTTAAGTGTTTCCAAAAACTGACTGAAGCAATTTTAAATATTGCTATGATTTGTTCATCTATTTGTTGAAAAATACACAATTCTAATTTTCTAGAAAAGTTATTTCCATATGCCTGGTAAATATTCTAAGAACCTACACTGATCAATATATTATAAACACCTTGGAATATTATGTAGAGTGATTATCATTACCTTACTTCTCACTCCTGCAGGATTCTGACCCTTTTTTGTTGGATTGTTAGCTATGCGTTCTAACCTTATCTAATCATGGGGTAATTTCTGACTTTTTGATGTGTTGTAGGTATTCTCAACGGGCTTATAATGAAAACCCAGAGCCAGATATTGGGGAAAACCTGAAAGATCAAAAAGACAGAGGAAAAAGCACTGGCAACTTCTTACCCAGCCAAATTTTCAGGCCTGTCTCCTGGAATATTCAGACTAGATGGCTCTGAGTCCTCAACCAAAAGGAAAGAGAGCACAGTCAAATGCCTGAACTCATGCCAGATATTTTTTTCTTGCCCACCTGGTTCAATTTACTCAATGCTAAGATTAAAGGGTGTGTGCGTGTGTGCGTGCGCGCGTGCGCGCGTTTCCCAAGTACTTGGAGTAGAGGCATAGGATCCCAAGTTTTGGAATTAAAAGTTTTGCCACCATGGCCTAACTCTGTTTGACCTAGAGGAATCAGCCTCTAGTGATTTCGATGACTAATTCTGTAGCAGGCTCTGCCTTCTGAACTTCCAGAAAACTATTTGAGCCATTGCCTTAAAATATTCTCACAGTTTAAATATAGACTGTTCTCTCTCTGCCTCTCCTCTCTCTCTCTCTCTCTCTCTCTCTCTCTCTCTCTCTCTCTCTCTCTCTCTCTCTCTCTCTCTCTCTCTATTCTGCATGTGTGTTTATCTGTGACTGGGCAGTGGTATAGGTAGTTATAAACTGTACAACATGTGTGCTCAAAAACAAGTGGATCCTCAATAGCTTCTCTTAACTTCTAATCCTCTCTTCATCCCCAACTGTTTTATATCTTGATTTTACTGGCAAAGGATGGTAAATATAAAATAAGTTTCTACAGCTTATCTCCCTGAAATTTGAGTAGAAAACCAAAGCAGCAATAATGTTTACTACCTGTTATTTTCCTTTGTATACACAAATTTATTTAGCCCATAAATTTAGTTTTGCTTTGAGAATGCTATTTTTTTTTTGTCTGACAGGTCTCTCTATGTATAACAGGCTGGCCTTAGACTCACAAATGTACTGTCTCTGCTTCCTAAGTGCAAGTGGGTTCAAAATACAGCAGCATAGAACCTTCCCTGGGGAGGGCTCCTTGACTATGTCTCCTCATGGCAAATGTCATCATGATGAGCTGTGAATAAGAATAGATTCCATGTTGATAAAGAGGCCTGAGCATGGGAAGTGATTGATAGTGACCTTCTATCAAGCCCTGCCTCCCAACATAATCACAGTGAGGACCAAGATCTCAACTCATGAGCCATTGAAGGGCAGTTTCAAACCAGGTTCAAACCACAACACTGTCCAGATTTTATGGATTGTTTAGATTTTATGTCACATTGTATCAGGTTGATAAAAAAAAAGATGTAATGTGGGGCAAGGGTGAGGAGTGGCTTAGTTAGTAAAATGGTTGCTACCTAAGCTTGAGGATCTGAGTTCTGATCTACAGTACCCACATGAAAAGTCAGACCTGGTGGGACATATTTATTATTCCAGTGTCTAGAAGACAAACCAATGTAAGTATTCATTGGTAATCCTGCAGAGATGAATCAGTGAGCTCCATGTTCAGTGACAGACTTTGTCTCAAAAACAAGGTGCAGATAGTGTGGCCATTTGAATTAGAAATGTTCTCTATTGGATTTGGATTTGTACCCTTGGTCACTAGATGGCTATGCTTGGGAGGACAATAGAGGACCATCAGATTGCAGAGCCTTGTGGAGAATATAAATTCAATACAACTGGTGGGCTTTGAGAGTTTATAGCCTTGGCCCGCTATCAGTGTCTCTTTCTCTCTTTATTAGCATTAGATGTGATCTATCAGCTTTTTGCTCTGATCTTTAGATACCATTCCTTTCCAGCATTATATACTCTACTTCTAAAATCATTTGCCAAACTAAACTGGCTGCCATAAGTAACTTTAATTATGTTCTTTTTCTTAATTTGTTTACATATTTTTCTATCTGTTATTTAACTCAAAATCATGTAATATTTCTTCTAGGCACTGATTTTTATGACATGAATTTGAACTATTACAAATTTATTATGTCTGGTTAAAATTTTATGTCAGTCTTTTTATTCAATAGAACCTGTTAATTCTATGGAGGTATATTTGACTATTTGAAAGCTGCATCAATTCCATTTTTATCAACAATACCTGAAAATCTATGCTTAGAATTAAGAAATCTAAGAACCCTACATCTGTTGGTGCACAAATTCTGATTGCAATGAAAGAGACTCAGAGCCAGATATCTGGGAAAGGCTAACATATAAGAGAGAGGAAACACCACAGTCAAATCTCAACCAGCTATCTTCCAGCTTCCTCAGCCTTGCTCCTGGACCCTTCTAATTCCTGCTGTTTTCTTAAAGCTGCCTTAAGTACCCTTCATGCCCAGCTGTATCTCATCTAGGTTAAGATTAAAGGTGTGAGCTACTCTATTTCGTCGTTAGCCTTGAACTCCCAGAAACACAGTAAGATCTCTGCTCTGGAGTTATGGGATTAAAATTTAGGTCATCACTCTCGGGTTTACCTGTGCTGGGATTAAAGTTGTGTGCCACTGAAGTCCAGCTGTTTGGCTTTGTTCTTAAAGATCCAGAACTCCCTGATCTATGGGTTGACACTGCCATTGAAGCCCAGCTGTATGACTTTGTACTCACAGAGGTATAGAACTCCAAGATCTATGTCTGCCTAGTTTATGACTGTGTGTTGATCTCTTGATATTCCAGGTTTTATTAAATATGTAATGTATCATCACAAATAGCTAGTCTAGCATAAACTCTGGAGGAAGAATGGAAATCTTGACATAGTGTAAGAAAGTAACGAGACCAGCAATCAAGGTTTGGTTCTCACTTCCCCTGGGGATACTGAGACACTCACACTTCCAGTCTCATATATGCAAGCACACACAATATTCTTCTTTCTCTTTTTTAATTTATTCTTCTCTCATACAATAAATTCCAAAAGCATCATTCACTCTCTCCCCTCATACCAATACTTCCCCAACCTCCCCTCTCTTCTAGTTCTTCTCTTCTTTGAATTCCCTTCAGAAATGAAAAGGCCTTCAGTAACCAAACTAGGAATAAGAAGATGCAATAAGACTAGGCATATATCCTCATATCAAAGCTGGATGAGAAAACACTGAAGTTGGAAGTAAAACTCATGAACAGAAAGAGAAAAAGAGACATCCCCACTTCCATTGTTAGGAAAAAGAAAACTAAAGAATGAGAGCATGTATGCAGAGGGGCTGTTTCAGACTCCACGAGGCCCTGGGCCTTCATTCTATGTGAGCTCCTATAAGCCCTGCTAGTTGATTCTGTGGCTCAGGTTTTCTTGACTTCCATTTTTCTACAATATTCTTTCTTCAAACTCTATATTCTTAAGTTTAAGACATCTGTATAAAGGAATTTTTTTCTGAATATTCCTTCAATGGATTATAATGATAGACTATAAAACTAACATTTGCTTTTCTCTTTGTGTGTTTTATATTGCTAGTGTCTAAGTCCTCAAATAGGTTTAAAAAACCACTCTACAATTGAGCTATATTTTATTTTATATATAAAAGTTTGGGCTCCTATGCTTTAAATAAAAGTTTTAAATGCATTAAGCTGAGATTTAATTTTTTTGTTGCAGCGGGAGAAATAAGAGCTACAACCAATTCCCAATAGTCTCTGCAGAAGACATGTTTTATGGGAACATTAAGGAAATTACTGAAGGTAAAGCAAACTGCCCAGCATGCTTTCTACTGTGATATGTGACTTCATATGACATGATGCTAATAGTGTAATATTTTTGGTTCAAAAAGATTAAGGAGAAGAAATTATTAAAAGAGAACAAATAAAAATAAAAAGTAAATTTATAGTATGCATGTCCTTCAAATTATATTAACTTATTTTTTCTGTTGAAATAGAATAATCTCATATAATTGTATATGCAAATATATTAATCTTAAATGCTTTAGACTTCGTTATACAAGTAATTTGTTTTTATTATTATATTAACAATTTAAATACACTATGTGATATTTTGTGGGTTAGGTATCATACTAGAAGGTAAAATATGTAATACTGCCACCTATTATTTTACTTATATTTCTGATCTTTAAGCATATTTTTCAAAAAAAATTAAATGCTAAGACATTGTGCTGTTTGATATGGAAATCGTCAACTTAGGAGAAATGTGTACATACAATTTCATTATAAATTTGATCAGGATTTACATTTGTATAATGATTATAAAATTTAATCAACTGAAGATACATAATGTACTTTTTAAAAGACAATTTTAGTTGTCTAGAAAAGTCAACTTCATAATGAGCATTATCATTCAAATATTTAATCTGTTTTATTAACATTAAAGTTTTAGATGTTTATTCCGAATTATTCAGTATGATCAGATATTTATAAAATGATACAATAGTATCTACAAAATTAAAATGTGTTACCTAGAATTAAATGCTAGATGACCCCTAATCAGAAATCAGAGTGTAGTCATAGCCAGACACAGCTACTTCTGAAACTTGATCTTGGATTTACCTCATTGATTTTAGGCATTTTTTTCATTTGATTTGCAGGGAAGCGACTTGCCAGCCTTGTTTAAGACTGAGGGATTTGTGGAGAACAAAGAATGACCTGATGTGGTGGGAGGGGGAAGGGACCCTGAATAAGGATATACAAGGTTAGAAAGTGTGATGTCTTTGTTAATAATAATAATAATAATAATAATAATAATAATAATAATGGAAAAAAGAAAAAATCAAAAAAAGAACACTTTCTTAATAAATAATCTTTAAAAATTAAAAAAAAAAAAAAGACTGAGCTCAGGACACATGAATTCTGCCTGAGCAGATATAAGAAGACCAAAAAGGCATCGTACTTATTGGCCAACTTTTGACGAAGTTCTTGATGTTTGTAAGGTTCTTTGGCGCCTCTCTATCCACATGGAAGATAGCCAAGGCCTTGGCATTGTCACAGTGCTGCTGTTCCCTACTATGCACATGGAGAACTTCAGGCAAGGAGTATAATGAAGCCTGATGAACCTGAGAAACATTTTTTCCTTCGGAGGGTCACATTTTTTTCAGGCTGACCTGCACCTCCCCAGTTCCCTGAAGCTTGCAACACTTGCTCAGGTTTCTGTGCAGGATTCTGCACACTGCCTTCTCCAGGAGGTCCTGAGACTTTTACTGTTGACCACATGAAGATGAACAATAATAAACTGGACTACAATGTTCACCTAGTTGTCAAATTTCTGATGTTCTTGCAAAACAAACAAACAAACAAAAAGCAACAACAACAACAACAAAAAAAAAAAAAAAAAAAAAAAACATCTAGAATTTTTACAAGAATGCCATGGGCTAACCTGTACACTTGTAATACTATTGCCCAATAAATCTTAGTATTATAGGGAAAAAAAGTGTAAAAGAGAGGTTCTCTATAATATTACAATAATCACATGAGAATGTTTATAATGACTATTTTCAATCATTATCTGCACTACTGTTTTAGGACTTTGCTTTTGTTATCTCTCAATACGTCCTAAAGGTTTAGAAATCAGTCCAGTGATTTAGGCACCAAACTATCATGTAGCTGTCATTTCAAAAGTGTTAGCTCAGAAGCTACTGTGTGTCTAGAGTTTTGATGTGAAGAAAGTGCAAATAAGTGTTAAGTTTCTGATCCTCAAGGAATTCAGTCAACTGAAGAAAACAGAGAAGTAGATAAATGTTTTCAATTTAATACAATAAGTGCTATGAGAGTCTGCCAGGGGAGTATTTAAATTAAATTGAGGATAAGAGGGGCAAAGCATGTTCTTGAAAGAGAGACACTGACCTGATTCTTGAGGGATGCTGCAAAGGCTAAGAGACTTAATAAAACTGGAGAAAGAAATGAGGTTGAGAAAACAAACAGGAATCACAAGCTTGAGAACATCTATACCTTCTTATGAAGACTGAAATTTATGTGCAAAAATGGAGTGATATCTATGCAGAAAAATAGTTATATTATTGATTTTAAAATGGCATGGTTATCTTATAAATAAGAGTAGTATAACACATTAATCATAGCCTTTTACATACCATAAAATTTGTATGTTACAACACATTGTGTTCTTATTATTGACAATTCTATTGTTAACTACTATTTTTACTGAGGTTCTTGAAAAGCAAGAAGTATATATTGAATTGAATTATATGGAGCTATCTGATCCATAAAATGACTACTAATTTCAATATTCAAAATTTATTTTTTATAAAATTTATCTTGCATTTTTCCTTTCTTCTTTTCATCATAAACTTTGTTTGCTTTTTAAACTTGACTTACTATATAAAATTTCAAAATAAAAAGCAAAAACTATGCCCCAGAGGAGTATCTGGGGCTTGTGAGGCATAGGCTATGTAGAAGACACTACAAGTAAGATATCTATTCTGCCTTTTTTGTAATGCAAATTTCTATCACACAAAATATAATTTTCAATTCTGGCAGTTACTGTAAAGAAGGATTGCAATTTTCTATTATAGGAAAAGAAAACTCAGACAGTTGTTCAAATATTTCTCTTGATATTTAGAATTTCTTTTTGGGTAACTTATGACCCTAAGAATTTTTATTTGCAATAGAATTTTTCAAAATTTTATTCTCCTAGGAGTTCTACCTTAATACCAAATCAGTAGTCAAGTGATGATGTGTTCTCTCCTTTGAAGTAGGCCAACAATGGACCTTAAAATAGTGTTACTCCCCGAATGTCTGCTAAAACTGATTTTATTGTAACCTGTATCACTAGAGATGAGGAAAACTGGAGTGTTTATCCAAGATTTCTTTTGTATACTATATCTTCTCACAAAAATTCTATTCAATAAAAAAGATTCACCAGTTATCATCTGGTCACGATATTAATGTCACTGAACATAAATCATTACCAATGAAAATCACATTATGAGTATATCTATAAAACTATGTTTTAAATCCTATACTTAGTACATGCAATAAATAGTAGATATCTGAGAACCCATCTTACTTTTAAGACTCTGAGCTATGTATTATAAAATTTTGGATCCACAAAAAAGCTCTAAGTCTTCTAAGTTAAAATATCTCTTTGTGTTAGAGGCCAGCATGGTCTCCATAAAAGTTTGGAAAATCCAGGGTCACACAACACAGTTAAACAATGTCTCAAAAAATTTCTATATGCATTTTCCCAACTATTTTTCTATTTCTGTTTGATAATTAAGAAAGTTGTATTTTGTATGTAAAATTATTAACATTGACATTATACATTAAAGGCCTGGTCATCAACTAATGGTACATTTTCCCAGGTGATATAATATTAATGTTTTGATTATGAGCCTAAAATTTTATTAGCTTAGCACTAGGGGATTTCTCGAAAGAAGGGAAATGTAGTGGTATATTCTTAAACATTAATGTTTTTTATCTTGAGGTCTCTCTCTGTCTATCTCTCCCTTTTCACTTTATGCATGTTTATATGTCTGGCTCTGTGCATGCCAACGCATATGCATCCATGTGTCACCCTCCCGGCTTCTCACCCATTCTGTGTACAATGAAATGGTATTATTTATTGAATTCATGCTCTAGCTATGAAGCTTAACCTTATTAAGGTTTTGAAATCTTTAGAATAAAAATTAAAACTTGAGATCACATAAAAAATTGAATCCTTTAAGCTATTTTATGAGGTAATTGTCACAACAATGAAAATTCTTAATACTGTAAATTGCACCGGAGGAGCTGGTTCATTAATGTGACCTTGCCTTCTTATGTAGTTTGAATGTAATTTGGAATTTGTTTAAGGGGATAGTTTGAGGCTGTTCACAGAAATGGAGTATAGTAATCCTCCAAAACAATTTAAAAACTAAGAGTAATGGATTAACAAACTGTGGTACATCTACACAATGGAATACTACTCAGCAGTAAGAAAAAATGATATCCTAAAATTTGCAGGTAAATAGATGGATTTAGAGAATATCCTCCTGAGCAAGATCTCACAAACCCAGAAAGATAAGCAGGGGATGTACTCACTCATCAGTGGACTTAAAAAAATGTCATTGAATACAAGAGTTTAAGGCTAGAACATAGCTAAATACCACAGTGCTTCACTTCTGCACTGATGGCCTCTGGCAGGGGTGTGGGTCAGAAAGGACTCATTTTCTTTAAAGGGCTGGCCACAGGGAGTTTAATATGCTCCAGTAAGTAAATGAGCAGCATGAATGGGTATTTTTATAAATTAGGAGATCATAAGAGTGGGTATAAATCTGAGAGTACTGATAATTGTGTTTGATGAGGTACATTATGTAAAATCATCAAATAATATATATATGGAAAAAAGAAATAAGAATGTATATTGGATTATGTAAACACTGCTTTAAAGTAATGTGGGATGTCTTTCTGTATGCTATGAACATCATTCATTAAAAAAGGTACTGTTTGGGCCTATGGCAGACATTTTAGAAGGAGACTGGAAATCTAAGCATAGATAAAGAGAAAGAAGGACAGGGTCAAAGAGGGTGAGATATGTAGTAAGAGGTTTGTGGCCTGAACTTTCCCACCTAGCTCCAGGGTTCACTTCCACTGGCAGCCGCACTGCCTCTTAGAACCAAATAATCACACAAAGGCTTATATTAATTTCATACGTTTTGACCTAAGGCTCAGGCATATTGCTAGCTAGCTCCTGCATCTTAATTCAACCCATTTCCATTAATCTCTCTTTCCATGTGGCCTGTGGTTTGCTGTGATACTTTACATGTTGATTTTTGGGTAGTTGGATGACATCTCTGACTCTACGCTCCTTCCCCATCTATGCTCCAATTTCTCGCTTATATCTAATGTGACTACCATAGGCCAAAACTGTTCCTTTGTTGACTGCATATAGAAAAATATTCTACATCAGGAATCCAGTAACCCAAGAAGCATGATGTGAAGAAATAGGTAAGACATGGCACATGTGGCAGGACAAATTAATGGAAATGTGATGAATTAAAATGCAAGAGCTAGCTAACAGAATGACTGAGCCACAGGCCAAGAAGCATAAAATTAATGTAACCCTCTGTGTGTTTTGTTCAGATTTTGACACTGCTGGTTCAGATCCTGAGAGTAGTCTGGGCCAGAGACTTAATATTAAGTTAATGCATAAACTGCTAATGAGAATGTTAATGGAAATAACTCAAGTGGTATAATGTCTGCTTTTAGTTAATTCAGACAGGTTTGTCAGGAGATTCAGCATAAATCAGAACAAAAATGCTTCACAAACATTCTTTAAATAGTTGATTTTTTTCTTTTTTTTTTTACTTTTCTTTTTATTATGAATAAACTATCATTTTTTATCCATGTATCCCCTTGTTCAAACTCCCTTACCCCTCCTGCCCCTAAAAGTCACTCTCTCTTCTCCACATCTCTTTATCTCCTCCCCAGCAAGGGCAGAAGGTCCCAAGGTGCCAAGGGGGCTTAGTTCAGCACCGACTCCAGGCAAATCTGCTTTCCTCATCCCAACATCAATACTGGGTCAGAAGTTCCTCAGAGGGATTGGGATCCAGGTGCTACTCCAAGGTGCTTCAGATCCCAATGTGTTTAGTGCTTGTGATTTGCAGTTTGGACATACTTTGCTTTTAGTTTAAAGTCCAGGAATGAGTGAGTACATCCCTGCATATCTTTCTGGGTTTGTGATACCTCTTTCAGGAGGAAATTCTCCAAATCCACCCAATTGCCAGCAAATTTTAGGATATCAGTTTTTTTTTATGGCTGAGTAGTAGCACTTCATTGTGTAGATGTACTACAGTTTGTTAATCCATTCTTCAGTTGAGGGGCATCTAGGTTGTTTCCAGGTTCTTGCTATTACAAATAACGCTGCTATGAACATAGTTGAGCTAATTCCTTTGTAGTGCAAATGTACTTCTTTAGGGTATATGCCCAGTAGTGGTATTGCTGGATCCTTGGGGAAATTGATTCCCAGTTTACTGAGAAACGGTCAGACTGCATTCCAGAATCGCTGAACTATCTTACACTCCCACCAACAATGGAGGATTGTTCCCCTTGCCCCAAAACCTCTCCAGTATAGGCTGTCATCTGTGTCTTTAATCTTAGCCATTCTGACAGGTGTAAGATGGTATCTCAAAGTTGTTTTGAGTTGCATTTCTCTGATGACTAAAGATGTTGAACACTTTTTCAAGTACATTTCAGCCATTTGTAATTCTGCTGAGAACTCCCTTTTTAGTTCTGAACCCCATTTTTTAATTGGATTATCCAGGGTTTTGGATTGGGTTACTCAAGGTTTCAGCCTCTAGTTACTTGAGTTCTTTATATATTTTAGAGATCAGTCTTCTGTCACTTGTAGAGTTTGGTAAAAATTTGTTCTTATTCTATAGACTGTTGTTTTGTCTTATTGACTGTGTCAGTTTCAGTTTCAGGAGGTTCCACTTACTGATTGTTGTTCTTAGTGTCTATGCTACTGGTAGTATATTTAGGAAGTGGTCGGCTGTGCCAATGCATTGGAGGTTATTTTTTACTTTCTTTTTTATCAAGTTCTGTGTTGCTGGTTTTATGTTGAGGTCTTTGATGCCTTGGATTTGAGTTTGAGTTTTATGAAAGGTGAGAGGCTTGGATCTATTTGCATTTTTTTTACACACTACCATCCAGTTATGCCAATGCTTATCTTTTTCCATTGAATATTTTGGGTCTCTTTGTCAAACATCAGGTGTTCATAAGTTTTTGGGTAATCGGTATCCTCAATTAATCTACATGTCTGTTTTAATGCCAGGACCAGGCTGTTTTTACTACTGCATCTCTATAGTATAACATAAAGTCGGGGATGGTGATGCCTCCAGAGGTTCTTTTGTTGAGCAAATTGTTTTGGAAATTTTGGCTTTCCTGTTAGTTCAAATGAAATTGAGTATTCTTTCAAAGTCTGTTAAAAATTGTGTTGGGATTTTGATGGGAAGTGCATTGAATCTGTAGATTGCTTTTAGTAGGTTTGCTATTTTTACTATGTTGATCCTACCTATTCAGCAACATGGGAGATCTTTCTATTTTCTGACATCCTCTTAAATTTCTTTCTTCAGTGATTCAAAGTTTTTGTCAAGTAGATCTGTTACTTTTTTGGTTATAGTTACTCCAAGGTGTTTAATAATATTTGCAGCTATTATAAAGGGTGATATTCCCCTTATTTGTCATTCAG
The DNA here is from genome assembly GCA_004025045.1 of Sigmodon hispidus. Lineage (NCBI taxonomy): Eukaryota > Metazoa > Chordata > Mammalia > Rodentia > Cricetidae > Sigmodon > Sigmodon hispidus. The sequence goes on along the minus strand of PVIH01003356.1, from coordinate 86,702 downwards.
CTCTTTTATCTTATTGTATAAAAGAGCTATTGATTTTGTTGAGTTAATCTTGTTCCTACTTCATTGCTGAAGATGTTTATCAGCTGTGGAAGTTTTATGGTAGAATTTTATGGATCACTTATATATACAATCATATCATCTGCAAATAGAGATAGTTTCACTTCTTTTTTTTTCCAATTTGTGTCCCTTAATCTCTTTTCATTCTCTTAATGCTTTAGCTAAAACTTTGAGAACTGTATTGAATAAAAAAGGGGAGAGAGGACATCCTCGTCTAGTTCCTGATTTTAGTGGGATTGCTTTGAGTTTTTCTCCATTAAGTTTGATGTTGACTTCTCATAAACTGCCTTTATTATATTGAAATATTTCCCCTGTATTCTTGGTTCCACCAGGACTTTTATCATAAAGGAATGTTAGATTTTGTCAAAGATTTTTTCAGTGTCTGAGGATATATTTGTGTTTTTTTTCCTTCAGTTTGTTTATTTAATGGATGACATTTACAGTTTTTTGTATGTTGAACCAGCCCTGCATGTCTGGGATGAAGCCTACTTGATCGTATTGGATGATATTTTTCATATGTTGTTTTATACAGTTTCCAGAATTTTGTTGAGAATTTTTGCATCTATGTTCATGAGGAAAATTGGTCTGTAATTATCTTTTTTTTTTGTATGTGTATTTGAGTGATGAGTATTAGGGTAATTGTGGCCTCATAAAAAGATTTTGGCAACACTGCTTCAGTCTCTACTGTATGAAACATTTTGAGGAGTATTGGTAGTAGTTCTTCTTTGAATATCTGGTAGAATTCTGCACTGAAACCATCTGGATCTGAACTTTTTTTACTTGGGATGCTTTTCATGACAGCTTCAATTTTCTTTAGGGCTCTAGGTCTGTTTAGGTACTTAATCTGATGTTGATTTAAATTTGATAATTGGTACCTGCTGAGAAAGCCGTCCTTTTCTTCTAGGTTTTCTATTTTCTGGAGTATAGATTTTCAAAATATGACCTGATAATTCTCTGGATTTCCTGGGGGTCTGTTGTTATGTCCCCCTTTTCATTTCTGATTTTGTTGATTTGGCTACTCCCTCTCTGCTTTTTGATTAGTTTGAATAAGGGTTTATCTATCTTGTTGACTTTCTCAAAGAAACAGCTCTGTGATTCACTGATAATTTGTATTGTTCTTTTTGTTTCAATTGTATTGATTTCACCTCTAAGTTTGATTATTCCTGCTGTCTACTCCTTCTAGGTGAGTTTCCTTCTAATTATTCTAAGGTTCCGTCTGTGCTGTTAGTTCTCTAATGTGGGATTTCTCTAGTTTTTTCATATAGGCATCTAGTGGTATGAATTTCACTCTTAAGACTGCGTTCATTGTATCCCATACATTTTTGTTAAATTCTAGGAAAGCTTTAATTTTTTTCTTAATTTGTCCATGACACAGAGGTGGTTCAGTTGAGTGATGTTTCTTTTTCTTGAGTTGGTAGGCTTTCTGTGATTTTTGATGGTGTTGAACTCCAACTTTAGGCCATGATGGTCTGATATGATGCAAGAGATTATTTCTATTTTTTGTATCTATTCATATTTGCTCTATGCCCAATTATGTGGTCAATTTTAGAGAAAGTTCCATGTGATGATGAGAAATATGTATATTCTCTTTTGTTTGGTGGAACCTTTTTTTATATATCTAGTAAATACATTTGCATCATAACCTCTGGTAGGCTCTTTATTTCTCTGTTGACTTTCTGTCTGGTTGACCTAATGAAGGGTATAAGTGGGGTATTGAAGTGTCATACTAGTAGAGTGTGGGAATTGATGTGGGGTTTGAGTTTTAGTAGTGTTCCTTTTACATAAATTTTGCCCTTATATTAGAGACATAAATATACAGGATTGAAATCTCATCTTTATCAATTTTTCATGAGATGTATAAGTAATGTCCATCCTGGTCTCTTTTAATTGATTTTAGTTTGAAGTCTACTTTGTTAGATATTAGGATGTCGATTTCAGCTCATTTCTTAGGGCCATTTGATTGGAAAATCTTTTCTCAACCCTTCACTGTGACCCTGTGTCTGTCTTTAAGGTTGAAGTGTGTTTCTTATATGAAGCAGAAGAATGGCTTCTGTTTTTTATTCATTATGTTAGTGTGTGTCTTTTTGTAGGTGAATTGAGTCCATTCATGTTAAGAGATTTTAGTGACAACTGATTGTTGTTTCCTGTTATTTTTGGTGGTAGCTTATATTATTTCCTTTCTTTGGGCTTTTCTTGTGTGGGATTATCGATTCTTTGTGGTTTCATGAGTGTATCTGAGATCCTAGGTTGGATCTAGGTTGGCAGCCATGATCTTTTTGTGCCTGTATATCTTCTCACCTGGTTCGTCTTGCTTTCATTGTTTACACTGAATAGTCAGATGTTATTCTGATGGGCTTGCCTTTATAGGTAAGTTGTCCTTTTCCTTTTGCAGCTCTTAAAATGTTTTCTTTGTTCTGTATGTTTTTTAGCTTGATTATTATGCAGCAAGCAGACATTTTTTTGGGGGAGTCAAGTCTTTTTGATGTTTTGTAAATTTCTTTTATCTTTATTGGCAATTACCTATTTAGGTTGGGAAAATTTTGTTCTATACTTTTATTGAATACATTATCTGTGCCTTTGAGCTGGTATTCTTCTTCTACTCCTATTGTTCTCAGGTTAGGTCTTCTCATGGTGTCCCAAGTTTCCTGAACATTTTGTGTTATGGATTTTAGTTCTAGTATTTTCTTTGACTGATGTATCTGTTTCCACTTTTCAGTCTTCCACTGCAGAGATTCTCTCTTTCATCTCTTGGATACTCTTGGCTATGCTTGTATCTGTACTTCTAGCACTTTTCTTTACATTTTCTATTTTCACCTTTGTCTCCTTTTGTGCCTTTTTTATTGCTTCCATTTCAGTTTTTGATTTCTGGAATGTTTCTTTAATTGTTTTGGTTGTCCTTTTCTTGGTTTTCTTTCAAGGATTCGTTCATCTTTTCCAATTTTTTTGTTTATATTTTCTTCTATTTCTTTAAGGGAATTTTTATATCCTCTTTTAAGGCTTCTATGATCTCCATAAAGGTGTTTTTGCTGTTGTTTTCTCTTCCTTGCTCTGTTTCCTTGTTGCTCTTTATAGTGTTATATTTATTCTTGCACTGGTATCTGCCCATGGCTTCAGTGGTTCACACTTAGCCAACTTCTAATCAGTTGTACCTAAAGGGCTTGTATGTCTCCTGTCTGCTCTGAACAAGAGGTCTGCTCAGTCTCTGACTCTGCTCTGGACACAGTTCTGCATTTTGAAGGCACCTGATTGTCTATGATGATGCATTTCATCCTGGAGGTGGGTCCCAGCTGGAGGAGGCCCCTCCCAGTTAAAGCCTATGGCCTGTCTGTTAGCAAGAATGTCAGATCAGAACCTTGGGTGTGACTCCAGCCCCGGAGAGGGATTCTCCAGATGGGCAGCCCAGGAGCCAGGAACTTCTCACCTCTGATTCCACTGTGGATATGGGTCTGAGTTTGATTTATTTCTTTATTAACTTAATTTTTAAAAAATCTCACAGGTGAGCACTATATTTGCATAATTTTCACTCATCTCTACATATTTCACCCACTCTACCTTTTAGTCTATGTTTCTTTCTTGACTCCCTCTCAAATTCATAGACTCATTCTATTTAAGTATTTCTCTTTGTATATTTGTGAATATGCACTCAGTATATTTATAATTATTGTATGTGTAATATGTATATAAATACATGCTAAGTCTCTTTATTATTGCTCAATTGCATGTATGTTGAGGATATCCTAGCTTGTCAGATGTTTTGTCACATGGAGAAGATTCATTATGGTCTATTCTTCACTTAGGACCTAGTATTTTGGGATGTTTCTCTTACCATGTTATACTTTTATAAGAAATTTTTTTTTATAAATTTTACGGTTGATGGGATTATGGCTATTAATACAACTACTTTCATAACAAGAAATCAAGCACTTTGTAACATTTCAATAGAAAGGATGACTTCAGAACATATTAGGAATTTTTCAGAATTTTCTTATTGAAGTAGTAAATCTGTCAAAGTTTTAACCTATTTGAAAAAAAAATGTTTTACAATGGAAAGAACCCTGAGGTTCTCTGATTTCACAAGAATGCCTAGTGAAATTATCTCAGAGACATTTCAAAGGGATACTATGTTGGTTCAAATGGCCAGAAATATTATTAAAGCTAGCAGTATGCCTTGGCATAATTTATAGAAAGTTCAAAAAATTTACAAAGTTGATAATAATCTAAGTATATTTCATTGTTTGATATATGTTAGGACAAAGAGTAGTAACTAGTCCTTAGTCCCTTTATCACATCTAAAAAGTACTAAAGCTAAGTTTCTATGAAATGAATAAATCAGGCATAAGGGCATGGTTCAATTATTAAAAAAAGTACTTGTTGCTCTTGTATAGAACCTAATTCTTTCAGCAACTACACAATAGGTCACAATTATCTTACTTTCAGTTTCAGGGTATCTGATGCCCTCTTCAGACTTTTATTAAAAACAGAATTTCATGTTAAATACACACACTTAAAAGCAGATGGGTTATACATATGCAAATAAAATAATCTCAGAAATAATATCACCTCTTTCACAATGTTAAAAGTACTGACTTAGAGCTTATAAAGTTAAGTCAAAAATCTTAGTTAAGATAAATTTTATCATTATGTAACTCAAAAACTTAATATTCTCTTTTAATTAATATGATAGCAGTTTAATTTTGCAAAATATTTTAATGAGTATAATGGCTATTGCAAGATTTTGGTAAGATGTACTTTGGCTCTAAGGATTTTAGAGAAAATGTCATATTTCTCACATCTTTGCTGAACAACCTGAAGAAATCATGACATTTCACCAAATTCAACTTTACTATATTTGGTCATATTTTAAAGAACAGATTACATTTCTATTGTACAATATCCTTCAGTTGGTCTCTGTCTTTACAGACATATTATTGAGATATTTCACATTTAATTTTTTTTTTTAAAAAATCTGATCTCCACTCTTCTAAAAATAGGTGTTAAATAGAACATAACTTTATACTGCTGGTGTTTATATATGTAATTTCTTAAATTATTTTTATTTATTCAAAACATTGTATTTAAGGTTACAAAGTCACTTTTAAAACATTAGACAAAAAAATGTTCTAAACCAAAATTACTCATTTTCAAAACTATTTAAATAGTATATATTTAAAATTGTTTCAATAATTAAGTTTTGAATTTTATTTATTTATGAAAAAGTCTTTTTTTTAATTTATCCCCCTGTTTCCTCTTCTTTCCCTCCTCTCAAATCCCTCTCAGTCAGCCTTCAGCCCCTTCCCCTCCCTATTCCCTGATTCTCTCCACAAAATGAGCAAGAAGTCCCAAGGTGGGTGAGCTCAGCATGTCTCATCCACTACAGAAAAGTCAGATTTCCTCATCCCAATATGAAGACTGGGTTAGGCACTCTGTTGCTGAAAATGGGCTCCAAGTTCCCAGACCACTCACAGGAGCACAGTTTGATCACAACTCTCAAGGTTTCATATAATGCCCATGCCACTTGAACAGTTACCTACCCTTGGAGGGTCTCATTCCTTTTCCTGTGGGTTCACTATTGGCTGTTCTTGATTAAGTGAGTTTCTCAGAGCTCCAAACACCCATCTTTGTTGGACTTCTTCCCATAATCTCTATAATCTTGCTCATATAAAACATCCTTCCCCACTCTAAGCTGGACTGAGAACTCAGCCAGTGCTCAGCCATGGATTTCTATTCACTGTTGGATGTAGGTTCTGTGATGATGGATTTGATTGTAGGATAAATCCTGTTTACACACCTCTCCATTATTGGTTGGAGACGTAGCCAGTAACATCATGTGAGTACTTGGAGGTGTCCCTTTTATCTGGTCTCTTTTCAACCCCATATTGGCTACTCTTTCTTTTTTCTCCCTCTATGTTGCTTTTCTCACTCAACCATCTCCCTCTCTCATGATATGTTCCCATCTCTTCTTGGTTGCAACCCCTTATGCTCCCATTTAGCTAAGGAGATATTTATTTTCTCATTCTAGAGAAATCTCTGGATGACTTTCTTAAGTTCCTGCTGATCTAAAGCTGTTCAGAGGTTATAGTTTGCAGCTTAGGTATAATTTGGATTTTGTCTAAAGTCTAATTATGAGTGAGTACATTCCATGCCTATCTTTATAGTCTTGCACTTCTTTGCTCATGAGGATATTCCCCAAACCCATCCATTTGCCTGCAAATTTTAGGGTTTTTTGGTCAAGTAGTATGTCATTGTGTACATGTACCACAGTTTCTTAACCGATGCATCAGTTGAGGAGCATCGAGGTGGTTTCCAGTTTCTTGCTATTATGAATAAGGCTGCTGTGAACATAGCTGAGATATGAATGTAGGTATGAATGTGAATCCGTTGAGTATATGCCCAATAATGGTATTGCTGGATCCTTGGGGAGTTTTCTGAGGTACCACCACACTGCATTTCTGAGTTGCTCTACAAGTTTACACACCCATCAACAACGGAGGATTGTTCCCCTTCATCTAGATTCTCTCCAGCATAGGTTGTCATCAGTGTTTTTGATCTTTGCCATTCTGACAGGTGGAAGATAGTATCTCAAAGTTGTTTTGATTTGCATTTCTCTGATGGCTAAAGATGTTGAGCACTTTTTAAGTGCCTTTCAGCCATTTGTAAATCTTCTGTTGAGAATTCTTTTTTTAGTTCTGAACCCTATTTTTTAATTGAGCTATTTTATTATTTGAGCTCTTGTTTCTTGAGTTCTTTATATATTTTAGAGATCACTCCTATGTCAGATGTAGGGTTGGTGAAGATCTTTTCCCATTCTGTAGGCTATCATTTTACCTTACTGACTATGTCCTTGGCTTTATAGAAGCTTCTCAGTTTCAGGAGCTCCCACATATTGATTGTTGTTTTTAATGTCTGTGATACTGGTTTTATACTTAAGAAGTGGTAACCTGTGCATATGAGTTGGAGTGTAGCTGGGTGTAGGTTGAGCTCTTTAATCCACTTAGATTTGAGTTTTGTGCAGGGTGATAGGTTTGGATCTATTTGCATTCTTCTACACACTACCATCCAGTTATTCCAATGTCATTTGTTGAAGGTACTATTTTTTTCATTGAATATTTTTGGCCTCTTTGTCAAAAATCAGGTATTTATAAATGCAAGGGGAAATGTCAGGGTCTTGACTTAATTCCATTTATTCACAAGTCTATTTTTATTCCAGTATCATTGTAGCTCTTTAGTATAACTTGAAATCAGGAATGGTGATGCCTCCTGTAGATTTTTGTTAAGCTGAATTGTTTTAGCAATCCTGGATTTTCTGCTATTGTATATGAAGTTGAGGATCATTCTTTCAAGGTCTCTAAAAATTGTCTTGGGATTTTAATGGGGATTACATTGGATCTTTTGATTGCTTTTGGTAAAACTACCATTTTTACTATGTTGATCCTACCTTTCAAGGAACATGGGACATCTATCTATTTTTTTATTACTCTTCAATTTCTTTTTCAATGACTTAAAGTTTTTGTCAAATAGTTCTGCTACTTCTTTGATTAGATTTAAACCAAAGTATTTAATTCTATTTATAGTTATTATAAATGGTGATGATGTTTCTCTTGTTTTTCAGCCTTTTTATCCTAACTGTATATGTAGGTTATTAATTTTTTTGAGTTAATCTTGTACCCTGATACATTGCTGAAGGTGTTTTTAACTGTAGCAGTTCCCTGGTAGAATTCTTAGTTTCACTTAAATATGCAGTCATATCATCTGCTAATAGAGATAATTTGACTTCAACCTTTTTAATTTTTATCCCCACAATCTCCTTTTGGTACTGTTTTAGTAAAAGCCTCAGGAACTATATTGAACAAATAGGTAGAGAGAAGACAGCCATGTGTTGTTCCTGATTTTAGTGGGATTGCTTTTAGAATTTCTCTATTTTCTCTAGATAATTATGTGTTTTTTCTTTGGGTTGTTTATATAATGACAACTGTTAATGATAACATTAACAGTTGTTTTTTTGTATGTTGAACAATTTATGCATCTCTGGGATAAATCCTACTTAATCATAGTGGATGATTTTTTTATATATTTTGTTGGATTTGGTTTGCCAGAATTTTATTGAATATTTTTGCATCAATGTTTATGAAAGATATTTGTTTCTTCACTGCATCTTTGAGTGGCTTGGGAGTTAGGGTTATTGCAGCCCCATAAAAAAGAGTTCTGCAGTATTATTTCAGTTTCTACTGTATGGAACAGTTTGAGGACTATTATAACAACTTCAATTGCCTTTGGGGCTATAGGTCTTTTTAGGACATTTATATAATCTTGATTTAATTTTGGTAAGTTGTACCTGTGAAGAGAGCTGGCTATTTCTTTTAGGTTTTCCATTTTAGTGGCATATAGATTTTCAAAGTATGATGTGATAATTCTCTGGATCTGTCTTTTAGGTTAAGGTATATTTCTTGCATGAAGCAGAAGGATGGCTTCTGTTTCGTGTCCATTGTGTTAAAATGTGGTTTTTTGGTAGGTAAATTTATTCCATTGATATTAAAGGATATTAATTACCACTGATTGTTATTTTCTGTTGTTTCTTGTGGTAGCATATGTGTATTTTCCTTCCTTGGGTTTTTCTTCTGTAGAATTATTGATTGCTTGTGGTTTCATGGATGCATCTGGTTTCCTTAGTTTGTAGTTTACCCTCTAGTGTTTTCTGTAGGGCTGAATTTGTGGATTGGTATTGTTTAAATCTGATTTTGTTGTGAAATATCTTGTTTATTCCATCTGTGCTAATTGATAGTTTTCCTCAGTATAGTAGTCTAGGTTGGCTGCCATGTTCTTTTTGTGTCTATATAACATCTGACCACAACCTTCTTGTTTTTATTTTTTTCCATTGAAAAGTTTAGTATTATTCTGATGGCTCTGCCTTTATAGGTAATTTGGCCTTTTTCCTTTGCAGCTCTTAATTTTGTTGTTGTTGTTGTTGTTGTTGTTGTTGTGTAGGTTTAGTGGCTTGGTTATTATGTGGCAAGCAGACTTTTTTGAAGGGTCAAATCTAATTGGTGTTCTGAAAGCTTCTTATATATTTATGCTTTTTTTCTTTTATTAGCTTAGGAAAGTTGTCTTTTATGATTCTGTTTAATATATTTTCAATGCATTTGAGCTTGTATTATTCTCTTTCCTCAATTCCAATTATTCTCAGTTTGTGCTTTTTATGATGTCACAGATTTTCTAGATGTTTTGTGTCTGACTTTTTTGATTTCAGTGTTTTCTTTAACTGACATATTTATTTCCACTCTTTAATTTTCCACTCCAGAGATTCTCTTTTCCATCTCTTGGATTCTGTTGTTTATGCTTTCATCTGTAGTTCTGGTATGTTTTTTAAAATTTCTCTTTCAAGATTCCTCAGATTGTGACTTCTTTATTACTTCTATTTTAATTTTTAGTTCCTGGAATGTTTCTTTCATAGATTGATTAATCTCTTCCAATATTTTGTTTGTATTTTTTTCGGTTTCTTTAAGGGAGATTTTTATATCCTCTTTTAAAGCTTTTATATTTTCATAAAGATGTTTTAATAGTAATTTTCTTCTGATTTCTCTTCATTATTATGCTCAGGTCTTGTACACCCACCAGCTTACTCTGTTGGTACCTTGTTGTTCTTTACATTGTTATATGTATTCTTGCACTAGCATTTGTCCCTTGCTTTCTTAGTTCACTCTTAGTCAGCTCATAGTTGGCTCTTCAATGCTGTATGCCTAGGAACTGTTTTTCTAGTTGTTGGAGGGGTCAATCTTAGTCACTTGCTACTTTGCTCTTTGTTGGTTCTTAGTCTGCTATGGACTAGGAGGCTTTTGGTTCTCTAGTTGCTGGTGTGTGATGATGTAGACTTCAGTTTGGGTGGGATTTTGCCCTTAGGATGTCTGTCCAGCTATTTTTTGCTCAAGATTTGGCTTGGGGGGGCTCTCCTAGCTTTTGCTGGTTTAGGGTTTAGCAGTGTGTGGTTAGGGTGCTGAGGGCTGTGTCCTCAGGCGGGGCTTCATGGACCATGGTCCCACCAATAGGCTTGAGGTTTCTAGTTGTCCAAAGCATCAAATTTGTAAGTAATTTTAATAAGTGGTTTTCTAAGTCTTTTTTGAAATCAATCTTCTTCAGAATCTTACATTTTTCAAATGTTTTTTGTAAAGCAATAACTTTAATTTTATAAATTCTAGCATTGTAAAATAAGGAAATATTTTACTGAAATGTCTAACAAAGATAGAATGGTTTATACTAGCAGTTCTTACATTATTTATTTATTTATTATCTGTCTATTCTTTATCTATCTATTGTAGCCATAGGTTTTCCGATCCCTCTAGGCCTGTGGTCAGATTCTGAAGAATCTCTCCCACCAATCATTCTGCTGCCATTTATAAAATAATTCATTGGAGGATTATATTAATCAGAAACTGTTTGGCTATTGTTCAGGCTTATTACCAACTAAATCTTATAACTTAACTCAACCAATTCCTTTTATTCTATTTATTGACATTTATTTTGTGGCTTTACCTGTGTTTCATTACTTCTTGCTTTCTCCTTGACTCTGTTCTTCACCATTATCTGTGTTTGATATTCCTGCCTAACTCTAAGTTGCCTTCCAATAAACTAAAACATTTTTTTATTAACTAATCATGATAAAGCTTATTCATAGCATACAGGAAGACATCCCACATCACTTTTCCTTTTCTCTCCAATTAAAAATAAAAGTTTGATTTTAAAACAGCAAAAGTATATATACAGTTTGTAAGCAAGGACTTTGGTTACAATATCTAATCTCTTTGTATTGAGAAAAATTAAAGAAAATACTTTAACATCCATCTTATCTTTATAAGGCTAAATGTTTTTATTTAATTTACCCTTTATTATAACTATGAAAAAGTATAATTATATGTATCTAGTCTTCAGTTCTAACACAAAGCCCCAAATGATACAATATTACCTGAGTAAATAGGAAGTGCATTGCAAGGAACATCCAATTTCTAGTAAGAGACATCTGAATGCTTGGATTGTCACTTAAAGTTTCCTTGTAATATCAGTGCATCCATCTTCAGTTTATAGGCATAGAATTTCTGACATATCATTCAGTGAACCTGGGAACATAAAGGACTGCTGTAGCAGGAAATCAGGAACTATACATGTGAATGGATCACAGCAGAGGGCTGGAGCCGAGCAGGGCGTGGTCAACTGGAAAGGGTTCTGGAAGTAGACCTCTGAGGGAGAGGATCAGGACAGGAAGCCAGCATTCTCTCGCACAGGGCCGGGACCTCTCGCAATAGTTCCAGACCAGCTGCGCAGGTTTTCGGACTGATGATGTGGCTTCTGTTCTGTTGGCGGTTCTGGCTGGCGACGCGGGTGTTCGGAGGTGTGGTGTGTGGATGAGGAGCTTTCATTAGAAATGCTCCGGTGCACTGCAACCTTATCCCTTCACTGTTTCTTTTTTTTTTTTTAAACTTTATTTATTTACTTATTTATTTGCCTTGGTGTTTGCCTGGAACTGGAACTACAGACAGTTGTTAGCTGCCATGTGGGTGCTGGGAATCGAACTCGGGTCCTCTGGAAGAGCAGACGGTGCTCTTAACAACTGAGCCATCTCTCTAGCCCCCCCTTCACTGTTTCTTAAAACCTTCTATGTTTTGTAAGTGATTCTCACAAAATAAACCTCATTTAAAACATATTTCACAGTGGGTTTGTACCGTGATAATTGGCGCCCAACATGGGACTGGACACCTGCATAAAGCCTGAGAAAGTTTAAAAAGCTTAAAAGTGGCTTTCTGAATTGTGTATTGAATTGACTTATGGTACAGAGACAGTGTGGTATTCAGGCAGGAATTCAAAAATGGCGCGTCTGTGGCACACAGCTTAAACTCATACGTTTCACAAAAGGCTTGGCATAAGTGTGATTGATTTAAGGTTTTTGCTTATACTAAACAGAAAAGAAACAGTTAAAAATGGTTTTTCTAGTAGCAGCATTTTCTGAGTCTGCTTTGGTTGCAGGCAGACAGCGGCAGAGTGGCACAAGCTTATCTGCCATACTGAAACCTGGCAAAAGGGGCAGATTCAGCAATTAAAGTGATACCCGCATTTTAAAAGCTCTTTGAGTTAGAAAATGATTAAGAATTCTCAATAAGACAGATTTAGACTCTCAAAACTTCTAAATGGGGTACAATGTATATAAAATATGCATAGGCTTCAGAAAAAGAGAAAAAAATAAAAAAGCCCTTAAAAAAATAGGAATAAAGATAAAGATAAAGGCCACGTAAAGATGACAGATAAACAAAAAGTCTAGATTATGTTTGTTGTGTGTTATTTTAATTTTTTAACTTTTAATGAGCTAATTGCAGAGAGACAATTGATTGCTAAGGCTGCTAAGTCAAACCAATACTTATATTTTAAAGATGTCTTGACTTTAAAAACTGTTTGTAAGAATATGTTACTTGGGAAAAGAGTTTCTGCTTTTGTCTCCACAGAAGATCAAAACTTGTGGATTGGTTCTAGGCAAATGTGGTTCCATCTGCCAAGGCCACCTGAATGAACATTCTCAGCTTCCAAGAGACCAGTTGAGATGATCCAGCTTCAAAACCTCATGAGATTGTCATCGTCCTTTGACAGCAGGAAGTATTAAAAGAAAAAGAGCTTCATCCAATTTCCCAAAAATATTACTTATTAATGTTTGTTTTCATTATAAATGGTTAATGTTCATAATCAATTTCTTTAAAAAAATGGGGGGAGGAGGATATGATATAGGAATGATTAAAAAAGATAAGTGGATTTTGATTTATTGATACAAACTTAAGGTCAATTTTGTTATGCTGTATGTATTTTTCTACTCTTGATTAAGGTATGATGCTGATGTAACTCATTTAAAATTGTAATGTGTAATTGAGAAATGCAGATTAATAGTCATCTATGATAACCAAACTTATAGTCATGTTAGTTAGATTTTTTGTAGGTATACAAAGATATATTTCTATTAGATAGGTAGTCTTCAAATACTTCAAAGACATGCAAAATATGACATTTAAGATATTTTAAGAACTTAGACTTTTCTGGACAATGAGACGGGTCTGTTCCTGGCAGCACCAATGTATTTCAGGAAAAGGATGGGCATTGAAAAAACTTCATGTGGAATTTACTTTGTGACAACAGTTAGCCACTGGACAAGAAACTGTCCTGGTATTGACTGCTTGATAGTATGCTATATAAACTAGACATACAGGTTCCATAAAAAAGTGACCTCTAAACATTGGCAGAACAAGTCAAGATGGTCCTTCCAAGTTCCTACTTTGCAAAAAACATTGACAAGCATCCTTCTAGACACAAGGAGAAGTGATTGATAGACTGTGTCAGATTTCCTACATTACTAAAAGGTTTGCCAAAGACTTTAAGCCATATAGGCTAAAGATAGATGCCTCAATGTAACAAAAAAAACTTTGAGTGACTGTCCAGGCAGACAAGTATCATCTCTGTCATTTTCTAGACTTTAAAAGTTGCTTATACTTCCTGTTTATTTAGATAATATTATATCCTTCTGTGGTCTTTGATGTGGTTAAAGGTTTAATAATTGTAGGTATAGTTCTTTGTAGTTTAAAAGGTATATTAGATATAAAACTTTAGACTCACAATGATAAAGTAGATAATCAAATATTTTCTTTAATTTTGTAAATACAAATAGACTAGATATTGTGACTATAATTCCTGCTTGAGAGTTGTTCTAATTTTGCTACATAAAAATTAAAACCTTCCTTTTTAATTAGACAGAAAAGAGGAAATGTGGTGGAATTTTCTCTGTATAATGTAAATAAAGGAACTGTTTTGGCCTATGTAGAACACCGTAGAAGTGGGTGGAAAATCAGAGGGCAGGCAGGTAAAAAAGGGTGGAGTTAGTCACTCTACATCTGACCCCCAAGAGGAACAGACATGTAGAGGTACTGGCCAGCCATGGGCTGGGAGCCACGTAGCGGTCAAATCAATAGAAATGAGTTAAATTAAGATGAAAGACCTAGCTAGTAATGTGCTTAAGATGTAGGCCAAACAGTGTAAAAGATATAAGTGTGTGATTTATTTTCTTTGGGAGACAAAAGCTTGGGGCACACAGACCAGGTTCCAAACTGCCGCCACCGCACACGCCAGGTTACAAACTCCCAGACCCAAAACAGGCCAAAAAAAACTTAGTACAACAGACTGCACCACTCATTCCGGCAAAAATTGTCAGTTGCTTCTTATTGTGTCTTGCAGATTGTCTTCACAGAAAAGAAAAGTAATGCTCAGAGTGTTTTAATTAATAAAATTATCAAACAGAGGTTATTAAAGATTATTTTAAGCAATATATACAATTCTAAAGAAAGAACAAGTGATATTTTAGAAAAATAATATTTTGATCATTATCTATATAGCTCAGTCTATCATCTTTATATACAGTATCTGTATATAAATGTGAATAAAATAAGTACCATGAAATTTGGTTAGCTAGTTTTAGCACAAAGACATTTTTGAATTTGAGAAATGACCTATACATTTGGTGTAATTTGATTACTCATGGCTATTGATTTAAAAGCATGGTATATCTCATAATAACTGTTTTGGTATGATGGCCAAGGTACCTCTGAATTGCTTTATACTTACTTACAGTTTGATTTCTCATGATTCCATCACATCCATATTCCAAGATATTTTTCTTGGAAACATTAAAAATGATTAAATTTCATTTCCAATTATTTATCACCTCTTTTGCAAGAAATTTCTTCTATGCTTTTATCTATTTTGAACATTGATATCATATTTTCAGGGTTTTTACTATGTAGCATCAGATTATACATTCATACATTTTTCTAACATGTTAAATATTATTTGAAGATTGTATATATATTTCTGTATTTCACTATTTTTATTCTTATAGTTATAAATACACCAAGAAATGTTGTCAGTACAAAAGCCAGGATGAAAACTGAGCACAATACTACCCACAAGCCAGTAATAACACCACAAAATATATTCAATATAATATCTCAAGATATCAATAATGTAATTCACAGTTGTTGCACCATTTAATGTTTGCCAGTCAGCACCATGTTGTTTTTAGAAAGAAATGTTTATTACTTTGAGAAAGCTTTCATATGTTCTCATGAGGCCAAGCTCTTGAATGTTCCAGAAAACAGTTTCTTTGAGTGATGATCATTTATTTCTATGCTTCATTTCCTACCTCTAACTCAAAGCAACTTGTACCTTGCTCTGCAAATGCTCTAATGTTCAGTCTGACAGATGTGGCCATAAAAATAGATGTACAACCTCTGAAGTCAAGTATATGTTATACCTGTTTCAACACTGAACACATAGTTGAAAAGAGCTCAAAAAACACTATTATACTAAGCAATGATTGGCTATTTCAGTTAAAAATCACTATTAAAAATAAAAATTTTGCAATACTTTGTAAAACATTTTAATGTTTGTATATCAAGAGCTTATTTGAAGTTTTGAGACACTGAATATTAACAAAATTATTTTCACAAATTAATTTGTTTTAACTTTTTAGTACTTTTTTGGCCTCATATGCAATACAGTTACTTATTTCTTTTCATTGACGCTTTGGATGGAAACATACATTTGGCTCATTTAAATGAGAAAAAGTTTTAAAAGGACAGCTTTGGAGACCTTAACATGCATTTTTACAGGTTTAAATTCATTGAAGTTCAACCAGGTATAAGATAGAATCCTTATAAATAGAATTAACATATTTAAATAAATGATTAAAGATATTTTGTGATATTGCTTGAGTTTTTATGATTATCAATGAATCAGAATTTTCTAGATAGATAGAGTTAAGTAAAAGTTTATCCATCTTTCTCTAAGGCATAACTAAAAGCTATTAACCATTTCTGCATTGAGCCTCACCAAAATGAATAAGTAAATAAATAATCAATGCTGATAATTTTTTATAAACAAGCTACTATTGAAAATATAGAAATATAACTAAGAGATCCAAATTTTAATTTCAATGGTGTTAAATTTATAGTTTATAATGACTATTAACAACTAGTAACAACTAAGCAAGGAAATGTCTAAATGACTTGTCCCCATGTGTGAATCAACTCATTGTGTATATGATTTGACTGTACACATTTCAAATATGGAACCACTATAAATCTAGTAATAATATATTTTCTGAATTCTTAATATGTCTATCCATGTAATTTTAATGTGACTGTTAATTTGGGAAGGTGCAGTAGGTATGGTCAAAATTCATTGTATCAAGTTCTCAAACTAGTAAAAGGTATAACAATAATAATAATAGCAATAATATATAGACATAGGCCAATTCGATGCCTCCACCATGAAGTCTCCTGCAACTAAGCCTGATGAACAGAATTTGATTCTGTATTCTTTATTAGAAGAGGATAAAATTAAAAACTTGTCTACATATGCATCATACTCTGTCTCATCACTTTCTTATACATACATTCACATGAAAACAAAAAATAAATAAAAATAATAATATCAAATATAATAATAATTTGACATATAAGTTCTCCTTTTTATAGTGTGGTGACCCTTTAATGCAGTTGATAATGTGGTGGAATCACAATCATAAAATAATTTTATTGTTACTTCTTAACTTTGGATCTAGAACCACTATTTGAGAATTTTTGATGTGATGACAAAGACAATCATGGTAAAGAGGAGTAAGAATAATAATAATAATATGCAGGAAAAGAAGAGAAAAGGGAAGAGAAAAAGCAGAGGGGGAAGAATAATAAGAATGGGCAGAATTAATCCTAAATATTACATATATAGGAAGAAGAAAAGACACTATTGAAATCACAGTAAGCCAATTTTACCGTGAGTGTTCCTAGAGTCAAAACAGCCAGAGAAACTGAAACAATTCACTGTTTAAGCCTATTAAAAGTATCTTTGAGCACGGAAAGCTCAGATATTCTAGTCATGTCATAAGACTCATGTAGACATCCTATTTTATCCTAAATTCTTAGTGTGTTATTCTAATGTATGCCAGCCTCTTGTCTCACTGGAAATTACAGTTCAGTTATCCTTAAAACTTAAGGTAGCATAATATTTTCTTTTTGCTTCTATGTGATTTACATACCCTAGATTAGACTTTAGTGGCTTTATTTTGTCTGAAATTTACCTGAAAATATTGTATATGTTGCTCTTTTCCTTTTTTAAAACTCTATCTGTGCTCATTGAACGTGGAGGCAGCTCTCGGGTGTTTGTGCGGTCTCTTCGCCAACACAGCCGGGCCTGCACCCAAGCAACCATGTCTAAGGGACTGCAGTTGGCATTGATCTTGGCATCACCTATTACTGTGTGGATGTTTTCCAGCATGGAAAGGTGGAAACAATTGCCAATGATCAGGGTAACCAAACCACACCAAGCTATGTGGCTTTTACTGACACAGAACGATTGATTGGGGATGCTGCAAAGAATCAGGTTGCAATGAACCCCACCAACACAGTTTTTGATGCCAAATGTCTGATTGGATGTAGGTTTGATGATACTGTTGTTCAGTCTGATATGAAGCACTGGCCCTTTATGGTGGTGAATGATGCAGGCAGGTCCAAGGTCCAAGTAGAGTACAAAGGAGAGAAGAAAAGTTTCTACCCAGAAGAGGCATCCTCTATGGTTCTGACTAAAATGAAGGAAATTGCAGAAGCCTATCTCGGGAAGACGGTTACTAATGCTGTGGTCACAGTGCCAGCTTGCTTCAACGACTCTCAGCGACAGGAAACAAAAAATGCTGGAACTATTGCTGGCCTCAATGTGCTCTGAATTATCAATGAACCAACTGCTGCTGCTATTGCTTATGGGTTAGATAAGAAGGTTGGAGCTGAAAGGAATGTGCTTATTTTTAACTTGAGAGGTGGTACTGTTGATGTATCATTCCTCACTAGTGAGAATGGGATTTTTGAAGTCAAATTAACAGCTGGAGATACCCACTTGGGTGGAGAAGACTTTGATAACTTAATTGTCAACCATTTCATTGCTGAGTTTAAGTGTAAGCACAGAAAGGACATCAGTGAGAACAAGGCGCCTGCACACTGCCTGTGAACGGGCTAAACACATGCTCTCCTCCAGCACCCAGGCCAGTATTGAGATTGATTCTTTCTATGAGGGATTTCTATACCTCCATAACCCGCGCTCGATTTGAAGAATTGAATGCTGACCTGTTCCGAGGCACTCTAGACCTTATAGAAAAGCCCCTTAGAGATGCCAAATTAGACAAGTCACAGATCCACGATATTGTCTGGTGGATGGTTCTACCAGAATCCTAAAGATTCAGAAGCTTTTGCAAGATTTCTTCAATGGGAAAGAGCTGAATAAGAGCATTAACCCCGATAAAGCCATTGCTTATGGTGCAGCTGTCCAGGCAGCCATTCTATCTGGAATCAAGCCTGAAAATGTACAGGATTTGCTGATCCTGGATGTCACTCCTCTTTCCCTTGTTATTGAGGCTGCTGGTGGAGTCATGATTGTCCTCATCCAGCGTAATACCACCATCCCTACCAAGGAGACACAGACTTTCACCACCTACTCTGACAATGAGCCAGGTGTGCTCATTCAGGTGTATGAAGGTGAAAGGGCCATGACCAAGGATAACAACCTGCTTGGGAAGTTTGAACTCACTGGGATTCCTTCAGCACCCCGTGGTGTTCCTCAGATTGAAGTCACCTTTGACATTGATGCCAATGGCATCCTCAATGTTTCTGCTGTAGATAAGAGCACAGGCAAGGAGAACAAGATCACCATCACCAATGACAAGGGTCTCTTGAGCAAGGAGGATATTGAGCGAATGGTCCAGGAGGCTGAAAAGTACAAAGCTGAAGATGAGAAGCAGAGAGATAAAATTTCCTCTAAGAATTCACTGGAGTCCTATGCTTTCAACATGAAAGCAACAGTTGAAGATGAGAAACTTCAAGTTTCAATGATGAGGACAAACAGAAGATTCTAGACAAGTGTAATGAAACCATCAGTTGCCTGGATAAAAATCAGACTGCAGAGAAGGAAGAATTTGAACATCAGCAGAAAGAACTGGAGTAAGTCTGCAACCTTATCATTACCAAGCTGTACCAGAGTGCTGGTAGCATGCCTGGAGGAATGCCTGGAGGCTTCCCTGGTGGAGGAGCTCCTCCATCTGGTGGTGCTTCTTCAGGCTCCACCATTGAAGGGGTGGATTAAGTCAATCCAAGTAGAAGTGTAGCATTGTTCCACATGGAAACATTTGAAGGACCCAAAATTAGCAAGTTTCAAATTTGGCAGTTTTAAACTTAAAGCTGCTACAATAAATTTTTCTGGGCATTCTCAATACTTGAACATGCACTTTATAAGCACTGTATTCTAAAAGGAAATTGCAATGTCTAATAACAGGTGGCAATGGAATGTCTAATAAAAACTATTTAAATTGGCAAAAAACCTCTATTTGCATTTCACAGCCATCAAAATTAGCACAAATATGCCATATTTCTAGTCATCATTCTCAACTTATCCTAACTTCTTAATTACTTATACTCAAAATTACATAGTATTTTACTCACACAAGTTTTTAGGTGAAAACATTAAAAGCACTAATAAAGTTTATTTACTGAAAATTTTGTAATGCCATTTATTATTTTTATTTATTTTAGGATTGTTATTGTTTTTATTCAATGAATAGTATTTTAATTCATTTCTAAAGCCTTAAGTTTACCCACTCACAGTAGCTAGCTAATATTGTTATTACTAACCAAATAATATATACTTTTTATCTTTGTTGATTATGGTTTCTTCTCTTTGAGATTAATGCTGATTCTTTTTGAATTATTAATGCTATAAGGTACTATAGTTAGTAGAGCACATCAGTCTTTCTTCCATTACCCATAATCTTCTAATTTTATCCCCAATTTTGTCATTTAATATTTATCTTCCATAGTTCTTACACAGGTTACTAATTTATCAATGAAGACTTAGCAAAGTGAAAAAAATAAACATACCCAAATATTTTTATGCACATATGAACTTCAGTGTTATTAGAGTTACTTGATAACTTGGTATGAAGGTATATTTTGTGAGCACAGCTATAGGCTATATGACTGTCCTAACAAGAAATATAAAGAATTTTAATGTTGATATTTGTTGTATGTCCTTTAAGAATGCTTTATCTTTTTCTGTATGGACTAAAGTCAGTATTTTTTGTATTAAAATAAAAATAACAGAATAAAATATAGTCATGAAATTAGAGTTATTCATATTTGCATACTGAAATATTTAATGTCTTGCACAACACTGAAGAAAATATATATATTGTAGTTGATAATTTAAAGTATGTCTATTAAATGAATATGTTGATTATTTGATATTTATATTTTTTTATTTAAGAAAAAATCTAATTCATTTTACATACCAACCACAGGTCTCCTCTTATCCTTCCTATAGCCAGAAGTTTTCTGACTTGTCTAGGCCTGAAGTCTGGAGGAATCTCTCCCACCTATGGTCCTGTGTCTATATATAAAATAACTACTTAAAGGCTAATATTAATTGCAAACTCTTTTGCCTATGGCTCAAGCTCTTTACTAACTAGTTCTTAAAATTTACCTTAACCGTTTTTATTAATCTATGTATTGGCACATTTTATATGATTTTACTTGTATTCCATTACATACTGCTTGCTGGGCTGCAGCTTCCACATTCTTTTAACTCTGCCCATCTTTGTCTTTTTATCTTCTTGCATTTCCCTCCTGTTCTAAGTTGTTTTGACACAGGACAAAAGAGCTTCTTTATTAACAAATAGTAATAAATCATATTCATAATGTACAGACAGACAACCCATATCTCCTTGTACCCTCACCTTTCCCCTCATCATCTTCTCTGAAAGAATAAGACTTCCAGAGAGAGTCAGCAAAGCCTGGTACATTCAGTTCACTCAGGATCAAGGCCCACCAACTGCATCAAATTATATTCCTGCTCATAATATTTTCTTATAAAACTCTCATGCTTAAATATGTTTTGCTAAAGGAAACCAGCAGTTCTGATTTCAAGCTGGTACTTTAAAAAGTGAACCATGTATGAGAAACATAGTCTAAAGCTGAGCCAAGTATGGATGGAAGTGCTGACAACCCAAGCAAGTACATTTTTTTTTCTATTACATCCTTTTATATACACCTTAAATGAGTGACCAGAACACAAGTCAATAAAGAAATACAGACAACATCATTACTGGATGTCAGAGACCCTCCATTTGTTATTTGCAAGATACATGCTTGTATAGTAAGCACAGCATTTTTCATCTCAGTGTACAGATCTTGTGTCCATAGAAGGGAGGGAAAATGTCAATATCTAGACACTGGCCTTTGGGTAACCGGAGACCTGGTGCCAGACTGTGACTGGTTTTGGCAAGCATGAACTAGAAAAGAACAAAAGTGCAGCATTTCTCCTTCCATTAAAGGACATTACCCTTAAATTTTACATTTTCCTTTTATTGAAAATTAACAGATATATATTCTAATAAGCTTACTTTATAATGAATTACATACACAGAATCACAAATATTCATACATTTTTACAGCTTAGTCCAATTCTTGGTAAATATTCTCTCAAAATTAAAATACCTTTTATGTATTTCAATATTATAAATTAATATATTTAATATTCTTTTACTTTGAGAATTTTTATAAAAATATTTCCATTCATGCATAACTGTGCAAATGCATGATATGTATGTGTTGAAAGCTATGAGTTCAGAAAAAGGCTCTATGGACTTGGAGTTACAGGTTGTGTTAAGCTGCCAGATGTATATAGGGTGAGAAATTGGGATTGTTTAGAAAAGCAGAATGTCACCTCCAACACTCTCGTTGCTTATAAATTTTAAGAGAGAATTATTTGAATAAATTCTTTTTTTGTCATAACCACTTATATTACAAAAGGCAATTTAAAAGTAGACATGTTTACATTGACTAATGTTTTAGTGATTTAAAGACCACAATGTTTGAAGAGTTATTTTAGACTTCCTAGTTATTGGGAAAGTGAGACTAGGACTCCTTGTATATTGATAATAAGGAAATAAATATGGAACAGAAATTGGAACAAGAACAATACCTATCAATGTGGATAGATAATACTTCTACCAGCTGTGTCATACTTGCTCAAATTTCCAAACTGTTTTAGTTTGTTGTTAACAATTTGCTTTAATTGCTTTCTGAAGGCAGAATGGCATGGATAGCCATTCCATAAACTGGTGTGGGTGATACAATTGAATGCTCATGTCCTGGAATCTCACACACTACTATCAAAGGAAGAAACTAAAGAAGTTCAAAATTCTTCCTAAGTGAGTAAAATATTATGATAGTTTTTAAAATATCTATTCTTCTAAAAATGTGGTTTTCTTAGAAATTTTAGAATAGAGTAAAGCTAGTTGCTAGATCTTTGAAATAGTTTTATATTTTACTAAGATGTAACTATTCATTACCCTGCACTGATGTCTGATGGGAAAATTACCCCATCAGTGGTAACACACTAAAAATGGAATCAATTACCCTTTTGAGAAAACAATGAGTAATTGTAATGATTCATAGGGTTATTTTACAATGCTTTGTCAGTTATGCTCTTAATGCAATGTTAAAATACTCCTCTGATTAGCATGGTAGACACATTGGCAATACATATAAGAATAGAAAGTCCAAAAATACTATTACTTTAAAAAATAATTTATTGTTGGCATTATTGTGAAATGTAATGCCTATCAAACATGAGGAATACTTAATATATTCGTGTTTTACATTTATAATGGATTTTGAGAATATCCTCCTGAGCGAAGTATCACAAGCGCAGAAAGATAAGCACGAGATGTACTCACTCATTTGTGGACTTTAGACAAAATAAAGCAAAGAACATCCAAGCTGCAAAATGTGACTCCTGAAAAGCTTGGAATCAGAAAGAACTTAAGAGAGACTTCCAGGGATTCTTTTAGGAAAAAAGAAATTGAGAAGATCTCCTTAGCTAATTGAGAGCATAAGGAGTTGCAACCTAGAAGAGGAGGAAACAAATTATGAGAGAAGGGGAGGATTTAGTGAGAGGACCAACAGGACGGAAAAATAAAAGAGATGAAGATCTTAATAAAGACGCCAATGTGGGGTTGAAAAAAGACTAGGTGCTAGGGTCACCTATAAGAACTCACAGGATGTCTCTACCTAGGTGTCCAAACAATAGTGAAAAGTGTTGCCTGGACAAGACTTTCCCTATAATCAAGTGAATAAACACCCCAAGTGCCATCACAGAACTTACATCCAATAATGAATAGAGGTTGAGGCAAAGACACATGGCTGGACACTGGGCTGAGAGCAGGGGAGAAGAGTCTGTATGAGCAAGGGGACAGGGCATATAGGGAAAAATCCCACAGTGATGAATGTCTGGAGCTCTGGAGAGCTCACTGAATCAAGAACAGCCACTGGGGAACCTTCAAGAAAAGGAACTAGACTCTCAAAGGATAGGCAGCTGTGCACTGATGTTGGCAGTACATGAAGCCTTGAGGGGAGGGATCAGACTGTGTTTCTGTACATGGACTGGCACTTCGAGGCCCACTCTTTCCTGAGGAACACCCATCTCAGACATAGCATTCTGATGAGGAAATAGCATCTGCCTGGAGTGGTTGCTGAGTTGATCCACCAAGGGACTTTTTGTCCCTTTGTGCGAGGGAATTCAGTGATGGGGAAGAGGGAGGCTGTAGGCAGAAAGGGAAGGAATGAAAGAGGAAAAGGAAGGACAGCAAGGGGATACATAAAAATGGACTTTATTTTCTAAAAATAAATATATTAATAATAATAACCCCCAAAAAACATAAAAACAAGGAGGACCCTTATGAAGATAATCATGGATCCCCTGGAAATGGAAAATAGATCAGATCTCCGGAGTAAATTGGGAGCATGAGAGGTAAAATGATGAGGGAAATGTGAAACAAGAACACTAGGAAAGTGGATGGTTGTCTTGGGGAAGGGACAGAGAGGAAAAGAAAAGAAATGAATACCTTGATTGAGAGAACCATTTGAAGTTAGGGAAAAACCTGATGCCAGAGAATTTCTTAGGAATCCACAATGATGACCCCAGATAAGACTCCAAGCAACAAGTAAAAAAGGATGTTTAACTGGTCTTCCCCTATAGTCAAATCCATGGACTTCCTAATTATCATCATACAAATTTATCCAGCAATAGTCAGAAGCAGATGCAGGGATCCACAGCTAAGCACTAGGCAGAGCTTCCAAAATAGTTGAAGTAAAGGAGGAGGAAGTATATGAACAAATGGTCCAAGACCATGATGAAGACACCCACAGAGAAGCTGACATGAGCTACTGGGAGCTCTCTGAATCTAGATTGAGAGCTGGGGAACCTGCATGAGACAGAACTAGACCATCTGAATGTACATGACAGTTATGTGGTGTAGACATTTTGTGGAGACTCTGGAAATGGGGCTGAGATCTAGTTAGAGTACATGACCTGGCTTTTGGAGCCTATTCCTTAAAACAAACAAACTAATAAACAAACAAACATATATACATACATACATACATACATACATACATACATACATACATACACACATACATACAAACAAAATATACCTATCTTAGCCTTAACAGGAGTTATAGGTTTGGACGTGCTGCAACTTGATATACCTTAATTTGTTGGCTCCCCATGGAAGATCTTACACTCTCTGATGAGTGGATGAGAGTTGGGGTGAGTGAAACGAGGGGGATAGAATTGTGACTGGTATGTAATATATATATATATAAAAAAACTTTGAAATGCAATATGGCAGTTTCTCAGAAAATTGAGAATCAATCTCCCCAAGGACATAGGAATAGCACTACTGGGTGTACACCCTAAAGAGGCACATTCACACTCCAAAGGTATTAGCTCAACTATGTTCATAGCAGCATTATTTGTAATAGCAAGAACCTGGAAACAACCTAGATGTCCCTCTACTGAAGAATGGATTAACAAACTGTGGTACATCTACACAATGGAATACTACTCAGCAGTAAGAAAAAACGATATCCTAAAATTCGCGGGCAAATGGATCGATTTGGAGAATATCCTCCTGAGCAAGGTATCACAATCTCAAAGAGACAAGCAGGGGATGTACTCACTCACTAGTGGTCTCTAAACAAACAAACAAGAAAAAAAAAAAAAAAGCCAAACATGCCCAAGCGGAAAACCACAACCACTGAACAGCTTGGGATCAGAAACACCCTGGACTGACCCTTCGAACCCCACTCCAACTATAGGAACACCTGACTCACTCTTGAGGGAGGGGGGACAAAACTGGATTTGGCCAGGAGTGGAGACTGATCCAAACATTATTGGGTCAGTGGGACCATAGGACTGTCTGCTCCCTGCCCAGCGAAGGGATGGGGAGTTGCAGAGAAGAGAAATGTCAAGATGTGGTGGGAGGGGGAAGGGACCTTGAATGAGGATATACAGGGATGGGAAAAAAAATTTTCAGAGCGAAAGCTGAACACATAGTAAATATATGTGTAGCAATCTTATTTGCATTACCACCCTTGATAAGCCATGCTTATGATTCTTATCCTGTTCATAGTTATTGTTAACTTTTCCTCATTTTAAATTCATGTTACTGTTTTTTTTTTTGTTAAATACAAAATAAGAAGGAAAAAAATAACAAATACAGAAAAAAAGTTTTAAAAAAACATTAAAATATAGAGTGATTGGGAGAGGCAGGAGGAAGGGAGTTTGAACAAGGGATGCATGGATAAAAATACTTTATTCAACAATAAATAAAATAAAAATTATAATGTGCTATTATGACAGGCCTGTAAAGATCAGAACCACAGGAGAGATGAGAGCATTACTTCTGGGTCCTCTAATCAGTTCTTGTGAGAGTAATTGTTAGGACGTACCAGTTTCAGCATTTCTCTGCTTCTTACTGAAGGAATATTATGTCTTCATCTCACTGTAGGTAGCCCATGAGTCTGTTTATCCGTAGCCTATCCTCAGAGATGCAGAGATACATCTCTCAGAGACACATAAATTGTAGTCTTTATTAACATTTACCTTCTTATACTTTGTTAAATTAACAACATTAAAGTACCAAAAGGCTAAACTATATTAATATTAAAAATATATTATGTTTGAGAAATCATAATGAACAATATGATTCATGATGGCAAATATCTAGCAACATACATTTTTAGGATATTTGAATAACTTTAGCATGCTTTTACATTTGCTTAATATATCTGTTATTAAGAAAGTATGGACAATAAGAATATAAGTGAACACTTATATTAATTTTATTATAAGGAAGTAAATCATTCAGAAATGAAAAAATAAAAATTAGAACTGGTATTCTCAGACAGCTTTGAATATGTGTCCCAGAGAAGCCTAACTTTGATGTGGAGAATGGGATGGTGTCAAGAGTAGCATTCCCTCTGCCTCAGTTTACCAAATGCTGGGATCAAATATATATGCCACAATACTCAATTGAATATTAATTATTTTTGTACATTTTTTGGAATGGTGCTAAGAAATAAACTCTTGCCCCCATACATGTTAGGCAAGGGATTATTAATGCACTATCTCTCCAGTTAAAAATATGAAATTGGTATATTCAACACAAGACGTTGGTGCTCTATAAATTAAATATATAACTATTGTTTCCTCAGTTATAATGGTGAATTAAAATTGATTATCGCTGATAAATGTACATTCTGTTTTGCCATTTCTTGTCTGAATTTTTCTTAATTACAATATGAGTTTATTTAAAAATCCATCATAAATAAACGTGATTGTACTTCCAGAGTGACAGATTGGTAATGTGTATATTTTACATATGTTATCTATAATATGCTAGGAGCAGTAATTTTCTATTTATTCAATCGAAATAATGACTTTTACTGATAGCTCTTTTACCCAGTCCTCTGAACTACATTATATTTATACAGCATGTATAAGCACGCTTTATAATTTGTCAGCAGAAATACATCTTGAAATTAGCTTGCTCTATAGAGCTGACCTCATCACTATTACCTGAAGAATACCATTGAACACTGACGATATTCTCTTAAGATAGGGAACTGTCGGGTTTCCATTAAGTTTATATTCCCCAAGGTTTGTGCCTCTGCTTCTAAAAATGCCACAGGCATAAACTTTGCATGAATAGTATTATCAAGGTTCTTTATTTATTTATTTATTATTTATTTAGATTTTTAAAAAAGGCTGTTTGTAAACTGTGAAAATGTCCTTCAAGTTTGAAAAAGCAGCCAAGCTCCATGAGTGTCTGCAGGAGAAAATGTTTGTGTTAATACCATCTCTATGTTCCTAGCAATCCTGCTGATGTTACATCCAGGAAAGGACAATGATATAGCTATGGTTGACTGGAAATGTCAAATCATTCAGTGAACCATTACTGGGCCCTCAACTGTCCGTGCATATGTTCAGTAAGAAATTTTATTTCACTACTAAAGAGATCCCTCAAATCAGCATATGGACATCATAGTGCTGTTACATAGACTGAGAAAAAGCTAGTCTTAAAAATAATGGAGAAATTTTTAATTTTTTAGTACTAAATAAGATATTTATTATCAAATAAAGACTATATACAACTAAATTGTTCCAAATATAAGACAATAGATATAATAATGACTTGCCAGATATTAATGTGTTCTATAAAATAAAAGATGAGAACTTTATAAATTTGAAAGCACGCCATTAACATTATGAGTCAGGTTATATGGTTCATTCATGATATTCTGACATCAAATTTTCTATTATCTGTATGGATGGCTGGCTAAAGTGTGACATTGTTAAAATATACTGGTATGGGTTATGCATAGTCTAAGGTGTTGTAATATTACAAATGAGACTCATAGCCAATTATTGGGGGAAGGCTTAAATATCAGAGAGAGGAAGTATTATAGTTAATTTTCACCCAGCTGTCTTGCAACATTTTTAGGCTTGCTTTTTGTTGTCAGTTGCTTCTCCCAGTTACTTCTCTTCTCTCTGGGTTTTTATAAGTCCTTATATATCTACTTAGGTTAGGATTAATGGTGTGTATCCTTGAACACACAGAAACAGAAGTTCTGTCTTTGGAGTTGTGGGATTAAGGGTGAGGGTCAGCTCTCCCGGCTTTCACTGTGCTTGTGTGATTGAATCAGTTGTTTATCTTTGTATTCAAGGTCTAAGAATTTCCCTAGCTGTCTGCCTAGGATTTGACTGGGGGCTCTTTCCCCAATATTTGAGATTTATTAAATATGTAATATATCCACAAGGTGTTACCTTTATTCAGGTTATAGTAATTATAAGAAAGATGAATTGTGTCTATTAATAAATATTTCTATATAATGTCAGTAAATGTCAATTAACATACATTTTTATGGTCATAAATGTTCATTTACGTCTGATTGAGTAACAGGAACAAAAAAATAATAGCTACACTGTATAGTATTAAGATAAAAATAACTGACACAATGTACAGAATCATAATGTTAAGATAATGCATCTGAAAGAAAGGATGCACAAAATTAGAAACAGAATGAGGTAGTGCTTCTAAGGGTCCAGTTTAGTGATTGAAGAGATTTTTGAAAAAATAATGAAGCCAAAGCTTAGTAAATTTTTTTCATTTATATTAATCAAACATGTAGATTTACTGGGTATGCTTTTAGATTACATATATATATATATTAGATAGAAGATATTCAAACCATTAAAGACCTACAGAATATGATATTTAAATGTTTTCTTTTTATTTTAGACATCAATTATTTATTGTTTTATTGTTGTTTTAACTAATTTTAAATATAAAATTGATTTGGCTCTGTTTTCTTTCTTTTATTTTTACTTTGTAATCATTTATTAACAAGCACATTCATGAAATGAAATTTTTTAAGTTCTGTACCTGGAAATGAGAGCCTGAGTGTGCAGAAAGAAAGCTTCTATAATTCAGGAAAGACATTAATAAAAGAATATAGTGTATATAGTATATAAAGAGAAATCAATAAGCTGAGAATGAGGGCCAAAATAAATTATTGGACTAGATTGTAATTACTAAATGTTTACAATGAAAATCCTTAAGGCAGACCCAGAAATTATTATGCATACTTCCTTTTTCTTCTTTTTTTCCTGTTAATAACTTTCAAATATATACACTTTATTAAACTTTACAAATTACATTTTTAAAGATATTATATATATATGAACATTGTTTATTATTTACTAAGCTTTTTGCTAGAAACTACAGTGTTGATGCTTCACATGATTTATTTTTATTTATTTATTTTGTTTTTGTCTTTGATTTATTTTATTATGAATAAAGTCATACTTTTATCCTTGTATCCCTTTGTTCAATTCCCCTTCCCTCTCCCGCCCCTCCCTGTCACTCTCTCTTCTCCCCATCACTTTATCTCAACACCAGCAAGGGCAGGAGGTCCCAAGGTCCCAAGGTGGCTTAGTTCAGTATCCACTCTAGGCAGATATGATTTCCTTATCCCAACATCAAGAATGGGTCAGGTGTTTCTCATTCCAAGGTGTTCAGTGGTTGTGGTTTGCAGCTTGGACATGCTTTGCTTTTTGTTTAAAATACGCTAATAAGTGAGTAACTCCCATGCTTATCTTTCTGAATTTGTGATACCTTGCTCAGGAGGATATTTTTCAAATCTATCCATTTGCCTGCAAGTTTTAGGCTATCACTTTTTCTTACTGTTGAATAGTACTCCATTGGGTAGATGGACCACATTTTGTTAATCCATTCTTCAGTTGAGGGGCATCTGGTTTGTTTCCAGGTTTTTGCTATCACAAATAATGCTGTTATGAGCATAGTTGAGCTAATGCCTTTGGAGTGTATATGTGCATCTTTAGGGTATATGCCCAATAGTGGTATTGCTGGATCCTTGGAGAGATTGATTCCCAGTTTTCTGAGAAATGGCCATAATGCATTCCAGAGTGGCCAAACAAGCTTAAACTCCCACCAACAATTTGGGAGTGTTCCCTTGCTCCATAACCTCTCCAGCATAGGCTGTCTTCTGTGTCTTTAATCTTAGCAATTCTGATAGGTGTCAGATGGTATCTAAAAGTTGTTTTGAGTTGCATTTCTCTGGTAGCTAAAGACGTTGAGCACTTTTTCATGTGCTTTTCAGCCATTTTTAATTCTTCTGCTGAGAATTCCCTTTTTAGTTCTGAACCCCATTTTTTAATTGGATTATCCAGGGTTTTGGATTCTAGATCCTTGACTTCTCTATATATCTTAGAGATCAGTCCTCTGTCACTTGTGGGGTTGGTGAAAATTTTTCCCATTCTATAGGCTGTGCTTTTGTCTTATTGACAGTATCCTTGGCTTTACAGAACCTTCTCAGTTACTTCTAATGCAAAACTAACAGCAAAAGGCAGGGAAGTGCAAAATATAGTAGAATAAAGATTAAAAAATTAAATAGAAGAACCTGACCAAGGTAGATGTTACATGTGCCAAGTAGAAAGCAAACAAACAAAATTTTTAAAAATTATTCTGAGTTTAATTATTAAAACGGATGCTGAGACACTTTTAGAAATGTTTTTTTCCTAGAGATTAGGTGCCTTTCAAGAATGGAGAGATTGAAAGGAGGAGGAGCAAAGAAAACACAGTAGGGAAAAGAGACCAGCTAGCCAAAGAAACCCACCCTGAAACCATAGCTATGGAAAGAAACCAATCCTGGCCCTCAAACTAGGGCTATTTAAAGAAATACATCTTGGCCCTGAGATCTGAACCAGTAAGGGGGGAGGAAGTAAACACGTTATTTATCCTATGTGCTGATATATTATATATTTAGTATTTTTTATTTTTTGAGAAAAAGGAATATTATTATAATAGGATATATATAGAAATCTACATTTAAAAATCAATTACTAGTTCTAAATATACTCGACAGTAGATTGGATTTTTATATATTGTATACACACTGTATATATTGATACAAAGTTAACATTAATTTTGTTACTGTACATATATTTCTATGCTTGTTCAATAGAAATATAATAAATAGAAATATAATAAACTGTATTATACCTATACAGTTTATCTAACACTGTAATAGAATTGTTAGTCTTTGAAAGTTATTATAACCAACTAATTAGGATATGAAAATGCAAGTTAGTAGATACTACAATCAAACTTCTCATCACATTAGATATGTTTTAAAGGTCTAACAGACATATTTTTTAGAAAACAGGTCTTCAAAAACTTCCAAAATCTACAGGATATGGCATTTAAGATATTTTCATAACATAGCTTCATTTTATTTTTATGACAGTGAGACATGTCTGCTCTTGGCAGAACCAATCTACTCCAGAAAAAAATGATGATCATTGAAGAAACTCCATATGGAGTAGTTTTTCTTTGTGTCACAATTTAGCCATTGGGCCAGAAAGTACCCTGGTCTTGATGCTAACAATATGATGTTCGAAAAGGACAATCAAAATATATGAGAAAGAACTGCCAAACCATGGCAGGACAAGGTATTTAAGAATATGCTCATTCACAGATAAGACTGTCAAAAATGCAAGCGCAGTAATGCAAAAAGACCCAATGCTAAAGAGAAACCTTGGGCAACTCTCCAGGCAACCAATTATTTCTGTTATAGTTTACATTTTGAAGTCATTTTTTTAAAACATTTCCTGTTTACTTACTTAATATTATTTTCTTCTTGAGTCTCTGAGGGAGTTGAAGATTAGTTATATTTGTAGTTTTTCTAGTTACAGTTTCAGAAACGAAATTTACTAGAGGTGTTGTCCAAATAGTTAACTGTCATTGTCTTCTCCTAAATTTTAAAAGTTACTTCATCATACTTCCAACTTCAAATATATATTTTCCTTCTCAGGACTTAATAGTGTTAAAGACTAAATAATAAAAATTATTATTACTTCACATCTCAACAAAGACACTCAAGTGTTAAAACTTTATTGTTCAAGATAAACAACCTTAAAACAATCCCTGTTCATTTCCTCATATCAACACTTTAAACATTAAATTACGCCTTATATTTGTTGTCTATTAATAATAGTTTGATATCAATTATGTTAATACCTTTTTTCCCCAAATACTACCTTATAATAAACCCTATAATATATAATTTTATATTTAGTTTAAAACCCTCTTATTTAGACAGAAGAGGGAGATGTAGCGGGAAATCCAAAGCTACGCATTTAAACTGCGCCAAAGTGCTGAGCCGGGCGGAACGCGGTTGACTTGGGGGGAAAACGACAAAAGAGGCGCCAAAAGACAAAAGCGGGCACACGTCGTTGGACTGGTGATGTAGGTTCCAGTGCGCGGTTCACGGTTCTGGGCCAGCAGCGCGGGAGTTCGGTGGTGCAACGTATGGTTACCCCTTCACTTCCTCTTAAAACCTTCTCTGTTTTGTAAGTGATTCTCACAAAACAAACCTCATTTAAAACATATCTCACGGCGAGTTTATACCACGATAGTATAAAAATTCTAAATTTGCTTGACATCAAAAGATAGTTTTTAGTTGGTAATACCAGTTAGATGTAAAGCGAATTAGGTACAATCATTTGATTCACCAAAACAGGATAAATAATGGAATATTTTCTTTTAATTTGTAATTAATGAACTCAACATTACTGAAGTAATTATTGTTTGAATATATTGTATATAGTTATTGTACTTATTTTATATAGTTTTTCTTATATGTTATAACTTTTTGTATTTTTGACACAAAAAAGGGTATGTGGTGATAAGGTGTATATTTAATATAATCTATCCAGCTTATTACAACACAGAATCACCCACAGCTAAGCCATAAAGATTAGGGAATTGTGACCCAGGCCTTTAATCCCAGCTAGGGAGACAGAGATCCATCTGGATCTCCAAACAAAAGCTTGATGCCTAACACCCAGACAGTGGTATCCCACACCTTTAATCCTAGCTCTAGAAGACTTGAACCAGAAAGTAAAATAGTTGGGCATGGAAAAATTATAAGGCAGGAGAAGGTAGAAATTCAACCACTCTCTCTATGTGACCAGTGAGGCCAAGACCCATGAAGATAGCACATATCTTGTTCAGCCTAAGAAATTGGCTAGGTGAAAACTAACTGTGGTTTGTTTATCTTTCTCTCTGATATTCCAACTTTTCCCCAGTATTTGGTTCTGGGTTTTTATTACAATACTAATTAGAATTTGTACTATATACCCTGAACCTGAGAAACATATCCTGACTCTGAAACCAGAGCCAAAGAAATACACTTTGTCTCAGAATCAGAGCCAGAGAAAGAAATATGCCCTGGCCCTAACAAAGGCCTATAAAGGACCAGTCGGTGAAAAACAACAACAACAATAACAAAAAAAAAAAAAAAACCACAATTTGACACTGAAATCAGAGCCATCTCTGCCCCACCAACAAAACCAACGACTCTCTGAACAGGAGAACTAATCAATCCATAAGCATAAAATGTCCTTGGGGAAACTATACCCCTAAGAAGCACTTTATAAGTTCCTCTGCCCATTCTATTATAAGCTGTCCTTTCCTACCCTAACAGAATTAGTCACTCTCCTCAAATAAATATTTTTCTTGAAAAAGACTTGGGTGAAGATTTTCATTTACTGGCAAAAACAAAACAACAAAAACAAAACAAAACAAAACAAAAAAACCCTGAAGAACCTCACTGAGACATCCCTCATGGGCCTTAACAGAAACAAAACCTTGCTGAGACATTCCCATAGGGGCTGAGCAAGGCTGAGTATAACAGAACAGAGCAGAAGAAACTTGCTGAGAGGTCCTTTCAGGGAATGAGCAAAAGAAGATCTGGCTGAGATATTCCCATGGAGGACTGAGCAAGGTGGAACAAAAAAAAGAAACAAATTTTCACCAAAGCCAAAGGATATTGCTATATTTCTGCAAGGATTTCCATTTTAGCAAAGTGAAGCAGCATAAAAAATACCTTGGGCTGGCAAGAACTAAAATGACCTCTACTAGAAAGGACTCTGGGGAGAGGGGAAGAGCAAAAGCTATCTGTAAGAGCTTTGTCTAGGAGAGGAGCAGAATTGCTCTATCCTACAGAGAGAACACCCTACACAGAACCCAAATTTTAGGTATTGCCCAACATTCCATAAGTTAGGATGACCATTCCTCCAGGAATGAGCTTTCATACTGTGGTTCCAGTCTCCAGACCTGTTCTAGTGCAGCTCTAATCTAGCTTCTTGACATGTGAGAATATATTTTCCTTCAGAGCTC
This sequence comes from Sigmodon hispidus, assembly GCA_004025045.1. NCBI lineage: Eukaryota > Metazoa > Chordata > Mammalia > Rodentia > Cricetidae > Sigmodon > Sigmodon hispidus. Next base: position 52,423 of record PVIH01003356.1, on the reverse strand, counting down.
AGCTGTCCTAACGTGGTTCCAGCTTTCAGAGCTGTCTCATTATGACTACCCTCCAGAGCTATCCTATTGAATCTCTAGGGATAGTCGGGCTTGCAAATGTGGAAATTTTTTTCCCAGGGGCTAAGCTGTCCTCTTGTAGATCCAGTCTCCAGAGTTGTCTTATTGTGGCTCCAGCCTTCAGGGCTGTCATATTGTGGCTCTACCTTGCATAGTAGTCCAATTGCAACTATAGGTATAGCCTGGATTCCCTACAAGTTTGGATTGTCCCTACAAGGGCTGCAAAGTTTGCCTTTAGAGCTGAGCTGTCTGTAGCTTCCAAAGTTGTCCTATTCTGTGTCCATGTATAGCATGACTCTCCAACAAGTCAGGTTACCGTTTTCCCCAGAGCTCTAACACTTACAGACACACAATGAAAATATAAAACTAAAAGAAGGAAGTTGGGGTAGAATGTATAACATAGGAAAAACTTAAAGATAAAATTGGAAAAAAAGCAACATGTTAATTTTATAATGATCAAGGTGACACAGCAACCCAAAACCTAAATCAAAAACTGCAGCATCTATAAAGAAAAATGTATCAGAGATGAAGGGAGAGAGAGTCTGCAGTATGAAGTGGTAGAAAACCACACCAACACAGAGGTCGCATGGAACAAAAATAAGCAATAAAGTATGGAATTTAAACCTTTTTCAGTCCAAATGATTCTAGCAGTCGTTTATAGAGAATTCCATATAGATATCTTTGGGATAAGTAACTTCTTACTAGCACATTGAATACTTTCCAGAATAGATCCATGTTAGCTTACCAAGTGTCATAAAAATTTTTAAAGTTTGAAGTTGTATTAAGCTTTGTACTTTCTTCTTAATTGATATATTTTACACTTAATATTTCATAAGAGGAGTACTCTGTATCAGTTGTCTTTTTGTCATAATTTTATTCAACTTAGCATAATGTATTTGAGGTTCAGTCAAGAGAGAACATTTCCTTGTTTCCAAGTCCATATAATATCACATTGTATATACCATATTTTCTCCCACATTTATTTTTGGGTAGATACTTATGCCTTTGGGATATTAAAATAACACTATATTGACCTTGAATAATTGTGTAAGTATTTTGGGGACCTGTATTTACTTAACTATTTTCCAGTATTATACTATTATATCAGAATTTTATTTTTGCACTACTCAATGAATTTCTCTATATATTTTCTAATGAACTTACAATTTTCATTTCTGCCAACCATACATAAAGACTCCAATTTCTCCAGATACACTGAGCATATATTATTTACTGTCTTTATAATTTTGATTTAAATTTGTAGCTAGTAATCTGGCAATAATTGACAGTAGAAAAATAAATGCATCTTCCCTCACTTTTAAAAAAAAAGTTTAAAGCTTTTTTTTAAATAAATATTGAAGCTTCTTAGTTTCAGGGGGCCCCACTTATTGATTGTTGTTCTTAGTGTCTGGGCCATGAGGAAAGTGGATCTGCCAGGAGTGGATGCTGAACTAAGCCATATTGGAACCTTGGGATCTCTGCCCTTGCTGGGGAGGAGATAAAGAGAAGTGGAGAAGAAAGAGAGACTGGAAGGGTCAGTAGGGGAAAGGGAGCTTGAACAAGGATATACACGAATAAAAAATATGACTTATTCATAATAAAAAATAATTAAAGCCTCAGCATCAGGAAGTGCTTTGTTATTTCCTTGCATGTATTTTAATACTATCAAATAAAATACTAAAAGAGAAAAAAACTGAATATTACTTGTTCAGGGGGAAGGGGTTGCCTATTGGTGTAAGAATAAAAATTATAATAGCAGAAATCTTCATTTTAAGAAACCAATTATTTTATTTTTCTCATATGCGTGTGTGTGTCTGTATGTGTTTGTGTTCTATCATTTCTTTTCCTATAAAGCACACTGACCAATATGCAAACTAAAACCAATGAGCAGAGTTTTAAGTGTTAAAAAAGTAAAAATATATTTATTGAATGACTATATTATTAACAAAGTTATATATCTGATTGGATGATCTATTGTCTTTAAGATATTTATGGCAACAATTCTGTCTCCCAAAAACAATAGATATTCTGTTATATAAATGACATAGCTTTTGTTTATTTTAACAGGTAAATCAAAAATAGTAAAATTTGTGTTGGTTGCCTTCTTTATTAATTTAACTTAGATACATTGAATTCTCACAATTTTCCTCGGGAATTCATGTCATTTACTGACTAGACAGTTAACCCCAATATATAAGCTCCATTTACACTCAGTGACTTTTTCTGCTGACAATGATCCAATGCCAGTGCTGAGCACATACATTATCTCAGAGATATTTATACATCCACTTGTAATACTCATCTTTTTATGATTCTGAGGAAACGGCACCAGAATAAGAAGTCTATCAACAAATGAATAGATAACAAAGGTAAAGCTGTAAAGATAAAATAAAATTTGTAGAAAATACATAAAAAGAAGTTAAACAAAAAAAAATCTCATAAAGACAAAATTATCTTCACTTTTATATGCAGAGGCTAGTCTGTGAAGCTTGCAAGTGTTTTATTAATGAATATAAATAGAAAGTTTAAAACTCTAGACATTAGACTATATGACAGTAGAAATAGAGGAGAAGAAATGATTGGGTTTGACAAATAAGTACAAACTATGTGATAGAGGAAAAGGGAATGCAAGGGGAGGTTACAGAAAGGATTTGAGGCAGCATGACATGGAGAACACAAAGCGGAAAGAAAATACAACAAAACGTACTTAGAAAATTTTATAATAATGTCTAATTCCTGTATGCCATTTTTTAAACTTAAAGATAAGGCAAAGGGTGATTGAGAAAGATAGCCATTGCTGACCTCTGGCCTGCACCCTCATTCAACATACATGCAGAGGCACACAGGCAAACACACCTGTGTTAAATAAATAAACTTCATTGTTACTTAAAATTATTTTTTATTTAATGAACCCTGAATTCTCCATTGTGAACATTGTATTTTACTTTTTCTGCATGTTTAAGGGGAGAAACTGAAAAGGTATAATAAGAACTGCTATTCTCTACCCATTGATCTTACACGGGGACCTTTGCAGATACAGCCATATTTTGGAAAGAGTTACACATACATAAAATTGACAAGAAATGAGAAATGATACCTGACAAAACTGAAACAAAACAAAAATTCTTTCTGAGGTAAAAGAAATATTTTCTTTATATTACAGCTAAATTACTAGTGGTGATAGAAAATTCCAGAAATCATTTTTTCATGTAATTGAAATGCTGCAGAGAAGACAGCAGTCAGTGATGTCTGTGCCGCAGGACAGGAGAAGAAAGTTACAAGGTTCTCATGTCCTTCTGTATGGATCTGTCACAACTGCAGGAGCCTTGTGGAAAGAACTGCCTCTGAAACTGTTAGTTTTATTGGATCAGTAACAAAGAGTACAAAACAAAACACAGATGCTTTTCAGATTAAGTAAAGAACAAAGGGCCAGATCTGACATCTCCCCAGGTCTTGTTATCATGTAAAGCTTCCAACTTAGGAAAATCATACACAGAAACTGTCAAACATACTCAAATTAAATCTCAGTCACCTTTTAACAAAGTTTAAGCTAAAATTAACAGAGCAGTAGTTATTTAATAGATCTCTCAGTACATTCTTTGAGGATAACATCCATCAGTTAGGTACATTTTCCATCCTTCTAACATTTCTAACTTAGTAGGAGAGAGAGATAGGTATCAATCACAATCAATAACAATAGGAATCTAATGTCAGATTATATGATAAATAGTAGAAGAAAACTGTCCTATAAAATAAAGTTATTATGAGGCTAAGAAGTGGCTCAGTATGTAAGGGTGCATATCTGCCATGCCTTCTGTCCTGTGTTTGATTGCTAGAACTCCTGTAGAAGGTTACTAGTTCAGACAAATTGTCATCTAGCCTTGACAGGATCAGTGAGACATATGCCATGGCATAAATATATTTATTAAACACACACACATACTTTAAATGTATAAAAACCTAATTATATAAAAATAGCCCTAGAAAAGTTTAAGATGGCATTTCTGATGAAGGCATGTGTAATCTGACAAAATAAAAATAGTTGAAAATGAACTAGTTAAATGTTCATTTAAATTTGGAGGTAGAAATAAAGGTATATATAGTTTTACTTTCTCCACAAGGATCTTAAGATTAATTAGTTCTAGAAAACAGAAAGTGGGAGAGAAGAAAAAGAGTAATGTAATGTCAGATAATCTGTACAATTTTTTGCATAAGTTTTTACAATTACAATTCCCAAAGGAACAATGGGGAGAAATGAGAGGTTTATGTGCAACTAAGGTAAGATCAGATCTGTATTAACTAAATTCACTTGTAATCTTTTATCCATAGTAGATGCAGAGATCTAGAACATGGTGCAAAGAGAACATTGGGAGGATATTTCTGCAGTTTTGGAAGAGAACAATGCACTTTGGCCTAGAAACTAAAAAACAATGGGGAGAAAGGCAGTTTTGAGAGACAGATATAAAAGACAAGGAGAGATAGATGACTTTTATTTGGAATTCTGAGTGTGGATGTTGAGCTATACTATTACATTTTACTAATAAAATAATATGTCATACATCTTTTGGGGTAAGCCTAATTCATCTGAAATACTGTGTGTAAGTCCTGGATATTACAAGGCCTGGTCCAGTAAGAACCCTTGCAGAGGGCAGCATCCTTTTTAGTGGGAGATAGTCCTACTGTAGTTGACAATGAAGCTCAGTCCTCATAATTTGTAGACTTAAAGTAATTAAAGCAGAATTAAATAAGAGGATTAAAACAAAATGTACCTAAAAAATTGAACAATCAGAGAAGTCTTTTAATATAATATCAAAAGGCCAGAACTTAGTTTGAGATGATATTTTTTAAAGCAGAATAATTTTTAAAGTCTAAGGCAGAGGGATTAAGAACATATGATGAAAATTATGAATCATCTGGATTTGCTTATTACTTTTATATAAAGGAAAGATGAATATTCACATATATACATTCATGATTGTATGTTTTGACAATTTTAAGAAATATATTTATTAGAGTTAGAAATTAGGTCTTCACTAATATAGAAACTGGGATTTAAGAGAGCTATCTTCTTTTAATAATTACATTTTAGTGAGATGAATCTCAACTGGCTAAGATAGACATTCTGGATTATTAAACTAGTGATAGGCACTTTTCAAGGTTTATACTATAAGAGATTGATTACAGTGTTAGACGGTTGCTAAAAAAGTGTTCTAAAGAATGTCAGAGGCCTAGAGTCTGCTTCTTTATTTTTTCTTTTCTAAAATTGAGTTCCTATAAAGGTAATATTAAGACTTTTTAAAGCCAAATTTCAAAGCAGGGGCAATTTTAAATTTAGATATTTTTGTTTTCCATTTCTCCTGCAGTGACAATGGTTAGTTGTATTTTTTTTTTGTTTCATTATCTGGTTACTTTTTATAAGGGCATGATATTATATAGCTAAAGATAACCCGACTTCTGATTTTTCTGCATCCACCCTCAAAGTACTGGTGTTTATAAGTATGTGCTACTTGAATGAATCAGAGAAAGAAATAGACTAATGGAGTTCCATAAAACTAACAATCTTGCAAAGTAGAAAAATTAACTGTTAAACTTAGGTTTTGAAAACTGGATTTAATCATGTGATATTTATATATCTCAATTTATACATATAACTATATATATGTCTATAAAATCAATTATGTAACTGATAAAATCATAATAAAATCTTTTTATGTTATTGACAAAGAATAAGCATATTTATAGAGTTTAGTGAGTCTAATACTTAAGGAAAAGTACACTTAGCACATCTTATGTTTTATTATGAACAATTTATTTCTGAGTCCCAGTTTCCAGATCTAGAAATACTTTGTGCTTGTAATGATACATCTTAAGAAACTTTTTCCCAGCCTCTATCCTCTCCCCAGAAGGGGCAAGAGGTCCCAGTGTGGATTAGTTCAGCGTCCACTCCAGGCAAATTTGATTTCCTCATCCTAAGATCCAGTCTGGGTTAGGTGTTCCTCTGGAAGAAATGAGCACCAAGGTGCAAGTCCATGCACAGAAACTGACCAGGAGGGGTTACAATGGAGAAGGAAATAGGAACAAGGTTATACATGGGTAAAAAATGAGACTTTATTCTATAAAAAATAAAAAAAGAAACTTTTTATGATGATTTCTCATTCAGATATTTTCAATTGTCTCTTCTTTACAGTGACTAGCAGCTTCAAAGTTCATCTCTATTCTCTCAGAATTTAAATGTTATAAAGAAGCATAATAAATGAAAGGACAAAATTCAAAATTGTAGTCCTACTTAGTTTATAAATGGGTAAGTTATGGAACAATTAAGATTCCTAAAAAACAAAACAGACCTAAATATTAATGTATTAGTAAAAGTTTATAAACCAAATAACAATAATAATGATTTTTCTATATTATGTGTGGACTATTTGGTAAGAATAGTACATGTGCTCATTTTCTTGCTGAATACTGGTAATCCATCAAAGCATCCCACCACTACGTGTTACAAGTGGAAAACTGCATTTTAGGAACATTGTATAACTGGCTTAGTAACACTGAAAGAAAATCTCAGAACACTTTACTAGAAATCGTATTGGACAACTTATAGCAATGTATTTTATGAGGATATTTTAAATGATAACTTTGTTTTTGTCATAAGTATTGTTAGTTAATTCACACATTCTTTGGTGATTATTTTCATTTTTATATGTTGTTTATACCTGAAGTTTTAGGGCTTTAAAATGTATACATTTAGATTCTTATCTTGTGATGATGTCATTTAAAGGGTCAGTTTGAACAGAGGTTCAGTTATTAGGATTCATACTCACTGATGAGATTTGTGTCCTTAGCAAAAGAATAGGCCTTTAACTTCTGTCCCATGTGAATATATGCCAAACATCAGAAACAACACTGGAATCTAAGAATGTGAAAGTAGATGCACATAAAATCTAAAATTCATCATTGCCTCTAAATTCATCATATGTCACATTTTTTTCTTTCTTACAAGTTATCAGTATTATATGACATTAGAGAAGACTTTAAACACTAATAAAATACTCACTATAACTTACTACTTTATAGTATCCTCTGAATTGTTTGATAAATACTTCCACAAATTGATGAGAAACACCGAAATATTTGTTAGTACATAATTTTAAGTATTGACACCCTTTCTTCTTCAAACAATACTCAGCTTTGTAGGGAAGTAATTGAAGTTAGGGGATATTGTCCCTAACATTTTAAGGAAAAGAATAGTTTCAGAAAAAATTTCATCCACTGTCTTTCAGTAGACTCTGACTTAGGGGCAAATTGAATATAGGTCATATGGTATTTATCCTTTGGTCCTGAGAAATTACTGTTAGGACTTTGTCTTCCAATTGTCAGTCAAATAACAGTATTGCATTTCTATTGCTACCATAAAAGACAGAACTAACTGATCTGCAAATTAAAATAATTTATTGTTGTTACATCAATATTTGAGCATCTTGGTCGCCCATGTGAACTCACAGGGTGTCAAATGACTGCAATGAATTGTAAGAAGCCTTTTATTACTCACAGAAAACCACTGAAAGAAGAGAACTATGGCAAGAGTCAACATAGCTTTAGGTCTAAGCTGAAGAAAACTTAATGATATTTTTGTTTGCTTCATTGTTGTCTAAGAAGTTCTGTCCATAGTCATGAGGTTCATTTTAATTTCAACACTTCTTACCACATAAAGTTTCATCAGCATATTCTGATGAACCTTCTCATAACAGAAATTCCCATGACCTTCCAGTTAAAAACCTTTTCTTCCTTATTATTTGGGTAATTCGCTTTAGTACTCCCTTAATTCTTAAATCTAAAGGTTTATATTCTCTCATTCTGTCATTTTGAGGACTATTCCAAATAAATATTTCAAATTAAAGATTACATATCAAACTTAAATATATCTACAATTAAGTTCCTGCACTAATTAAATTTCTAAGCATATTTCTTACAGAGTACATAGGTTAGTGTTTGAATCAAAAGTCAAGACATAACTATAATGTCAAAACAATTTACCCTTGACAACTTTGTATTAACCAATCAAATTTATAATTTAAACTGTAATTAAGATTGTCAATGCAAAATACAGACATTAGCACAAAAACAATAAACATGATTTATTCATGTCATTTATGAGTGACCTTAGTATTATGATTTATGTTTAACTAAATGACTTGTTATAACATAAAAACCATTCCAATCATTTTTTATAGAAATAAAACAAGGCTTAAGCCAAGATTCTAGTAAATAGTTTTATGGAGACCACAGATAAACAGATTACATCATCGTGTTGAGAATTTTTGTTCATGATATGATCTGATGACATTTTCAGCTTTGAGGTTGAAGAAAGCAAATGTTTTACTAAATATTTCAAAAATGTGTATCTGACATATCTACCTTTGAGAAGCGAGAAAGTTCCACTGAAAAGAAAATGTTCTATGCATAATGTTTGATATGTTGGGTTATGTTAATAATATTCTGTTATTCAAGCTAGTATGCAAAGCTGAAGCCACAAATAAAATCAAATCACATTATATAATCACATTAATTCATTTTATCAGTATATCCTTTTGACTCGTCCTTGTACATCATTCCATTTTGACATTTTCAACTAATAAAATAAAAGTCTGAACTTATTTATCAATTCCAAAAAGTATCGATACCTGTTATGAAAAATCATAATGAAAGTATTTAGCCAAATATTTGTCTATAAATAAACATCAGTTTTCCTTCCCTTTTTACTTTATCTTAAATAATAATGTTTTTCTTTAATAAAGATTTTAATTTTATTTGCAAACAAGTACAAAAAATATAGAATAAAAGAGTGATAAAGACGGAGGAGGCAAAATCAAAGTTGAGTAGATGATAAATTAGATTCCTCAGAATTCACTTTTAATTTTTAATGTCATTTGATAATATTTCTAAATGCTATTTGGTGGAAGCCATGTTCCGTCAAACTCATTCTTTTTCCTGATGATTGAAAGTGTTGAGTCAGACACAAATCTAGGCAATAAGTGTTTATTGTCAGTGTGTTCCTGGCATGGATAGCCCCATGTGAGATGCAGGAATTCCCAACATGCCCCTGGGCCAACACGTCACTGGGCAAGCATGCCCCCAATCATGGCTATGTTGATCTGTACCCACCGTTTCCCTTACAAAAAAGAAAAAAGAAAAAAGTAAAACCACAACGTGGGGCAACCAGTTTCTTTCCTTCATTCCTTCGTTCTTCTCTCTCCCTCCCTCCTCTCTCTCTCTCTCTCTCTCTCTCTCTCTCTCTCTCTCTCTCTCTCTCTCTCTCTCTCTCTCTTCTCCTTTCTCCAGCTACCCCAAAATCCCTAAAGTAAACTCTTGTGTGGTACCTGGCAGTGAGCGTATGTGTCTCTCACAATGCACAAAATACTAACACTTACAAGAATGAAAAATTCCTGTCATATTTTTTTATCCATGTAACCCCTGGTTCAGGCTCCCTTACCCCTCCCGCCTCTCCCAGTCACTCACTCTTCTCTCCATCAGTTTATCTCCTCCCCAGAAAGGGCAGGAGGTCCTTAGGTCCCAAGGTGGTAAAGTTCAACATCTACTCTAGGTAGATCCACTTTCCTCACCCCCACATCAAGACTGAGTCAGCTGTTCCTCTGGAGGGAATGGGCTCTAAGATGCCAGTCCAAGGTGGTTCAGATCCCAAGCTGTTCAGTAGTTGTGGTTTGCAGCTTGGACATACTTACATTTTTGTTGTTGTTGTTGTTTAAAGTCTATTAATGAGTGAGTACATTCCTTGTTTATTTTTCTGGGTTTGTGAGACCTCGATCAGGAGAATATTCTTCAAATCCAAATATTTGCCTGCAAAAGTTTAGATTATCATTTTTTTTTTCTTACTGTTGAGTAGTACTCCATTTTGTAGATAGACCACAGTTTGTTAATCCATTCTTTAGTTGAGGGACATCTAGATTGTTTCCAGGTTCTTGTTATTAGGAATAATGCTTCTATGAACATAGCTGAGCTAACGACTTTGGAGTGTGAATGTGCATCTTTAGGGTATACACCCAGAAGTGGTATTGCTGGATCTTTGGGGAGATTGATTCCCAGAGTGGCTGAAAAAACTTACACTCCCACCAACAATGGAGGAGTGTTCTGCTTGCTCTGCAACCTCTCTAGCATAGGCTGTCATCTGTGTCTTTTATCTTAGTCAGTCTGACAGGTGTAAGGTGGTATCTCAAAGTTGTTTTGATTTGCAATTTTCTGATGGCTAAAGATGCTGAGCACTTTTTCAAGTGCCTTTCAGCCAATTGTAATTCTTCTGCTGAGAATTCCAATTTTAGTTCTGAGCCATATTTTTTGATTGGGTTATTCAAGGTTTTGGGTTTTTAAAAAATTACAAATCATAGTTTAACAAGAATATGACTTTTTATCCTCTGGGCATAATGTCCAAGAGTGCAATTGCTTGGATCTTTGGCTAATGTATGTTTAAGAAACAACCAAACTGTTCCTGAAATAGTTTTACCATTACTTTCCCACCAACAGTATTTGAGAGATCTAGTCTTGTGTGTTCTTACCTGAATTTCGTATTTTAAGTTATTATTTATTATTATCATTATTATTTTGTAGTTGTTCTAAGACATTCTCTATCTAGCTCAGTTCAGCCTCAGCCTCAGGATGCTGGGATTGCAGGCATGTTCCACAATGTCCATCAAATTTAGCTGCTTTAATAAGTTCATAACAAATAATTAAAGAGACAGTTAAGAACATTTGCTATTCTTTCAGAAGATCCTAGTTTCCACAATATCTATAATTCTAGCTCCAGGTAATCCAACAACTTATTCCTGTGCTCACTTGTACCCATGTACACATGTGGACACATAGACACACACACACATACATACACAAATGTGGACACACACATGCATGCACATATACAAATGTGTACACACACATGTACACACACACACATTGAAAGAAAAATAAATCTGGGAAAATCTAGGAGATGTGGTCTTGATGGAGAAAGTGTGTCATTGAGGGAGTGAGGGCCAATGGTTTCAAAGCCTCAAGGCATTCTCAGTTAGCTTTGTACTTCCTGTCTATGACTCTAGATGTGAGCTCTTGGTTGCTCTTTTGCCATAGTGTCCTACTGTTGGAGACTGACACAGGACTATTTAGAATTTCCTGCTCCTTGGATGAAGCGTCCTTGGTAAATTACTAGCTTTGCAGAAACAAGCTTCTTGGAGCCCTTCAAGATTAGGCGTCCTTAGTTAGTTACAGAAGTGAGCTTCATGGAGTCTCCCATGATAAGGTGTTCTTCGCTAAACTGCAGGCCTTGCAATAAACGGGATGTCCTTGGCCCATCATACAATGTACGTTTAGATAGGGCTTCAAACAGTAATCAGTCAGCTGCAGAATCATGGGACCAAAGAGATCCTGCCCACCCGGACTTCCTCTGATAATTTTTCACTCTCCTCTTTGGTTAACTCCCCTCTCTCTGCTTCCCCTCTCTGCCTGGAGCCTTGCACTCCCCTCTCTCCACCTTCCCTCCCCTTCCAAAGGCACTGCTTAAAAAGTCTCAGCAATCACTCAATAAACGAAGCCTTGACATGACTCAGACTCTTTTCGTTCTTTATGCGCTTGGCTTCCTCTCTCTCTCCCCCATTTGCTTCACAGGTGGCACCCCCCTCGAGACCTTCGAATAACTGGACCTGCTGGACAGGGACATCCTACCACGGTGGACTTTGATTCTTCTGGAAACAGAAGTCCAAATAAACTTTTCTTGTGTAAGTTGTGCCTTGATCATGGTGTCTTACATAGCAACAAAAAAGTAACTGATATACCAAAGCTCTATGCATTTTCACTAAAAATTATGTATCTTTGTAGTCTTTGTCAATTTTCTAGTTAGATTATGTGCTTAACACTAAAATATTTTCCTGGTAAATTTTAACAAAAGTAGAAAAAAAAGAGAAAAATCACTGATTCTTCTACCACTGTGTGTCATGAATACCTTCAAATTTTCTACAACTGTTTGTTTCAAACTTAAAGAGTAGTTGGAGAAACTAAAGACTAAAAAACAGTTCTCTGTATTATCCATGTAACCAGCAAAAGAAGAAGTTTAAATTATGTAGTTATCTCCTACATCCACCTGTGGGTCCTCTTCCACTGTATTACTCCACAGGGCTGGGAGGACAACAAATACTTGCAGTAAACGACAGATGGCAGGGTAAAAGCTACACGAAATCTTTCATTTGTGCCACATTAAGAAAATCTACCACTTTGGGAACTCACCTGTTACTCTGCATCACATGGCCCTTTGAGTAAAAAATCCAAAGCACCCTTGACCTCCCCTTAGATGACTCAGGAGTTTTCTTTGCCACTATATTCTCTTGTATTCATCTCTTAAATTTAGCCTAAATTTCTGCACTTAGACCTAAATCTAGGAAACTGAAAACATTTTAAAACAAATTAATCCAATATCTAGATGGTGTCCCTTCACAAAAATACCAGTACTATGACAGAACAAAATGATTTTTTTTTCTAACAATTTCTTATAAAGTTACAAACTTTGTAGGCATAGAATCAAGGGGAAAACCTGAAATGATATGCAAGATATAGAATTATAATAACGGTTATAAATAGTGTCAAGGAAGTTTTAAAAAAATTGACAGAGCAGAAAATCCAAAGAAACTTAGAGAAGACAATTAAAATAATCCATGGTTAGGCAACACAAACATGTAAAATAAAATGTGAAAGACATTGTGAATATAAATTGAAATTCAATAAATAGAAATATTATGTTTTGGAAATTATCAGGCACTAGGTGATTGTGTGTGTGTTTTGTCTGTTTGCAGTGCCTTTTTCTAATATTATAAAATAATAAATAAATATAGCAGTATAGCTCCTTGTTAAAACAAAATCACATAGATTTAGCACTAATGACAATAGATAAATTTGACGTGTCCTAAAATCACCAGATAAAAGCTAAAGAACTGTGTGATATTTATAATGATTCTAAATATATCACAACCTATTACTTATAAATTAAAAGGAATAACTGTTAACTTCTCAGTAGGAACACCTGACAAACATCTTTTTAAAGATCAAAGTTAAAATTATGAATGCTGAGACACTGTCACCCAATGTCTCCTACTTCAATTTAGCTAGCGCACATCACCAAATACATGGTCTTTCTGATGAAAACAAAGTTTCTGAACATTAGCAAGTGGAATAATAAACAAACTTATATAAAACAATGCTGTAAAAAACATACACCACATTTTTTTCAAATTTTATTGTTTTAGAATAATTTTAGTTTCACAATAACATTGATACTGAAGAACTTCTCATGTGTCATGATTATCCTGTTCTCCCACTTGTGAATAGTCTTCTTTTTTCCATATAATGAAGTATGCTTGTTGCACTTCTTGAGTGGTAATGTCAAGCATCATGGAGCCACTGCTTGACAAAGATAACCATACTGAGATGACTTACATTGGCCTTTCACTGTCCTTGGTAGAAGTTACTGCACAACATTTGTCTATGTCTTTCACATGTTTAATATTTTAATTTCTTGTTAAGTCTAGTGTGAAAACTAGAACTGGTGCAACGTAACAATTCTTATATAAGCCAAAGTTAAGAACAGAACTTTTGGTAATTCTCTGGAGAATAGGGCATTCTAAGAATTTTTTTTTTAACTTTTTTTTCTTCTTTATTTATTTTGTATTTATCAAGAAAACAGTAAAATGAATTTAAAATGCTGATAAGTTAACAATAACTATAAAGAAGATAAAAATCATAAGCATGACTTATCAAGGGTGATAATGCAAATAAGATTGCTACACATATATTTACTTTGTGTTCAGCTTTTCTTCTGAATTTTTTTTCCATCCCTGTATATCCTTATTCAAGGTTCCTACCCCCTCCCACCACATCAGGTCATTTTTTTCTTCTCCACAACTCCCCATCCCCTCCCTGGGGAGGCAGCAGACAGTCCTGTGGTCCCATTGACTCAATAATGCTTGGATCAGTCTCCACTCCTGGCCAAATCCAGTTTTGTCCCCCCTTCCTCAAGAGTGAGTCAGGTTTTCCTATAGTTGGAGTAGGATCTGAAGGGTCAGTACAGGGTGAATCTGATCCCAAGATGTTCAGTGGTTGTGGTTTGTAGCTTGGGCATGCTTGGCTTTTTTCTTGTTTGTTTGTTAAGAGACCACTAATGAGTGAGTACAACCCCTACTTATCTTTCTGAGTTTTTGATACCTCTCTCAGGAGGATATTCTCCAAATCCATGCATTTGCCTGTGAATTTTAGGATATCATTTTTTCTTACTGCTGAGTAGTATTCCATTGTGTAGATGTACCACAGTTTGTTAATCCATTCTTCAGTTGAGGGACATCTAGGTTGTTTTCAGGTTCTTGCTATTACAAATAATGCTGTTATGAACATAGTTGAGCTAATACCTTTGGAGTGTGAATGTGCCTCTTTAGGGTATATACCCAAAAGAGGTATTGCTGGGTCATTGGGGAGATTGATTCTCAATTTTCTGAGAAACCGCCATATTGCATTCCAAAGTGGCTGAACAAGCTTAAACACCCACCAACAATGAAAGAGTGTTCCCCTTGTTCCACATCCTCTCCAACATAGACTGTCATCTGTGCCTTTTATCTTAGCCAATCTAACAAGTGTTAGGTGGTATCTCAAAGTTGTTTTGATTTGCATTTCTCTGTTGGCTAAAGATGATGAGCACTTTTTCAGGTGCTTTTCAGCCATTCGTAGTTCCTCTGCTGAGAATTCGCTTTTTAGATCTGTACCCCATTTTTTGATTGAGTTATTCAAGTTTTGGGCTCTAGATTCATGAGCTCTTTATATATCTTAGAAATCAGTCCTCTATCACTTGTAGGGTTGGTGAAAATCTTTTCCCATTCTGTAGGCTGGCATTTTGTCCTATTGACAGTGTCCTTGGCTTTGCAAAAGCTTCCTAGATTCAGGAGATCCCACTTATTGATTGTTGGTCTTAGTGTCTGTGCCACTGGTGTTACATTTAGGAAGTGGTCGCCTGTGCCAATTTGTAGAAGTGTATTTCCCACTTTCTTTTCTATCAAGTTCAAAGTGGCTGGGTTTTAGTTGAGGTCTTTGATCCACTTGGATTTGAGTTTTGTGCAGGGTGACAGGCTCAAATCTATTTGCATTTTTCTACACACTTTCATCCAGCTATGCCAACACCATTTGTTAAATATACTATCTTTTTTCCATTGAAACTTTTGGGCCTCTTTGTCAAAGATCAGGTGTTCATAGGTCTTTGGGTTAATGTCTGGATTCTCAATTCTATTCCATTGGTCCACAAGTCTGTTTTTATGCCAGTACCAGGCTGTTTTTATTACTGTAGCTCTATAGTATAACTTGATGTCAGGGATGGTGATACCTCCTGAGGTTCTTTTGTTGAGTAAAATTGTTTTGGCAAGCCTGGTTTTCCTGTTATTCCAAATGAAATTGAGTATTGTTCTTTCAAAGTCCAAAAAATGTTGTGATGGGATTTTGATGGGCAGTGCATTGAATCTGTAGATTGCCTTTGGTAGACTTGCCATTTTTACTATGTTGATCCTACCTGTCCAGGAACATGGGAGAGCTTTCCATTTTCTGATATCCTCTTCAATTTCTTTCTTCAGTGATTTAAAATTTTTGTCAAAGAAACTTTTTTTCTACAGAATATATTATTTACATGATATTAGTAAGAATGCAATATACAATTTTAAAAAAATCACTTAAGTAAAACAAAAAACATTTAGCCACTGACAAATTACACTGAATCATTAGGTTTTCATCTCTTGGCCAGAAATATGGAACAAATATAGAAAAGAAAAATAATTTTGTTATAAAAGTAATAACAACCTTAGTATCCTCCTGAAATCAAATCAAGCAAATTATATTGATGATCTTGGTGTTATCTTAATCTTTGTAAAATTTTAATAAAGGTAGAGACCATATAAAGTAAAAATTTATGATAGATGCATAAAGAAAAACATACTGGCTAGTGAACTATCTGGCTTCCTGATCAAATTTTTCAGATAAGGAATTTTCTGATAGTAGAAAGAATAAAGAGCAGAACAGAGTATTTCAGAAGTCTAAGGAAAGAATGGTGGACTTATGTTTGATATAAAAGAAAGAGTTTAAACAAGGAACCAAGGAATTAAATTTCTGTACAAAGACCACATGTTTATGATAGTAGATTAATAGAATAACAAGTTGTAGGAAATGACTTCTGAACTTTTAACTTAGTCAAACTTAAATAGAGTCATCCTGTCTAGTTTCTCTGTAACCATCATGCTTTACAACATCACTATTAAAGTAAAAGATATTGAATTAAAGAGTTGATTTTATTATAATGTTATACTTTAGTTCTCATGAACTTTCTTGTTTTCTCTTTTACTTTGATATACTTATGTAATTACAGAAGACTTCAGAAAATGTATGTACCATGAAAAGACTTTGTAACAAATGCTTAAAGTCTGTGAAAGATACAGGTTGTCAGAATAGAAGTAAAACCATACAGAGATGTGCTTCCCCTCTGTTCATCTCTCTTAAAATGAAATTTAGAAATTTCCCATGTCTGGATCTTCTGTAGTCATTCCTGTATTCACCCATCCTCAGACCCTGCCCTCATTCTGGGATGATCTCTGGCATATGAGTCCATTAATAAGACATTATCATACCTAATAGCTAGATTACACTAGAGGTTATTAATGGTACTGAAACTTTAAAAGTTTTGACAAATAGAGAATGGTACATATGACACTATTCCTAAAATTCTGGGTTATATGTGCTCATTTCTCCCTGCATGCGAATCTCAGCACTCACTATTCATTTCTGTCTTTTCAGAATTTAAGATAGTTGGAATCATGAATTCTACCATATTTGTAGAATGACTTTTCTTTTCACACTATTTTAATTTAGCTGTTTGATTCATTATATCTTACTT
Organism: Sigmodon hispidus; assembly: GCA_004025045.1. NCBI lineage: Eukaryota > Metazoa > Chordata > Mammalia > Rodentia > Cricetidae > Sigmodon > Sigmodon hispidus. Next base: position 35,400 of record PVIH01003356.1, on the reverse strand, counting down.
TTTTTTTTTTTACTCTTCAGTAGAAACTCATTTTTTGATGTCCTACAGTTTGTCTGTAAACTACTTAATACTATATTACCTATTTACTAATAGCAATGGTAATTATGACTGAAGTCAAAGGGTCTCACAGTCAGTTCACAGAGAGAAATATACATTCTGAGATTTTTATCTTATACCTGTCAGAATTTCTAACAGAGCATGCTAGAACATAATTGTTTGTGGAAATGCAAATTCATATAGTTGACATGGAAATCAGTGTGACAATTTCTCAGAAAAATGAAATTTATCTACCTAAAGATCAAACTATACCACTCTTGGCCATGTAGTCAAAGAATGTTTTATCCTAAAACTGACACAATTGCTCAACTATATTCATTGCTGCTATATTCACAGTAAATAGAAATTGCAAACTACCTGAATATTCCTCAAAAGAATAATGGATAAAGATATTTATCAAAGCACCATTACTTGGCCATTAAATGAAATCATGAAATTTGCATGCAAATGGATGGAATTAGAAAATATCACCCTGAGTAAGCTATTGAAGATCCAGGAAAAAAAAACTTATAATTTTTTTTACACTTGAATGTTAGCTACAGTTCATAAAACCCCAGAAAGTAGGTAAAGAGGAAATGACGAGATGGACCACATAGATCACATTAAGCAAGGGAAATAAAATTGACATATATAATAAACTTATCAGCTAGAATGGGGGACCACCTTGGGAGGGAGGAGAGGAATTGGTTTGTGAGATGAAATATGGGGAGAGACAGAAAAAAAAGTGTTATTTAAGAGATAGTATGGAAATTGAATAGATAGATTTATATATTATGAATATATATATTAATTCAATATATATGAATGTTATCTAAATGAAATAAATCATCAAATAACAAATGACACTAGTGAGATATCTCACCTGGCCTTTTCTTGTCACCCAGTGCAGTATCCAGTACTGAGATTTCTTTACATCTAATTAAGTTGTTGGGCAAAGGGGCAGGTGGAACTTTCTAAACAACCATTTATTAATTCTATTTTTTCTTTGTGATTCAGGCTGTTCTGGGTCAGTGAGCATGTTAAAGTACCCCAAAACTGTTGTGTATCATTGCAAAAGCTATATCAGTCCTGATTACCTGTTTCTCTAAATAGTCATTCCCTTCCTTATATGAAGAATGTAAGTACAAGTGAAGATCTCACCACTTTGCATGTTTCTGCTGAATAATCCCTGAGCCAACCATCTAAGAAAATACATAACTCTACTAATCATAATATACTCACAAATACAGATTTATACCTACGTTGAATCACTTTTTTTCTGTATTAATCTGATTATATTTTGAGCCAACCAGCTAAGTAATATGTGTGTGTATGTGTGTGTGTGTGTTAGCTTCAGTATATTCACAAATACAGAATTATACATACTTTATCTACTTTTATCACCATTTCTTGTATTATCCTGATCACTATTGTCAACTTGAATCACACACTGTACAGAAAATTCAAGCACATTTCTGTATATTATCTATAACCCATCAATTCTAATAATGTCATTTTAGTTCTGCCACCAGCCATCTACTTAAAGTTCTATTTCAATACAGATGTAGGAGTTTTGGAATTATAACCAATGCGCCTAGAAGAAATGGCACTAAGAATTTTTAGAAGGCTAGCCATAACTCCCTTGTGATCATTTGTGCAGACATTACTAATTTTTCCAGTAAATTTTGTCTCACAAGTTTCTTTCACTTTTCTTTAAGGAAAAAAGTAGCTTTCTGGCATTAATCTTTTATATAGTTAAATTATTTCCTCATATTCTCTTTTGCATCCTATGTTCCCTAGCCTCCTAAATAACTAATTTGAGAAATTAAGATTCTCTCTTTTTAATTCTTATTCAGTAAAGTATTGTTAAATTTAAGAAATGTATGGTTTGGTCTATCCAATGTATAACACCACATAGAACAGTTTTAGGGTGTCTTAATAACATTACTTCACGTTTTAAATTTCCACTTCTTTTTGGTTTTACCTTTTGTCATATGTCACCTTCTTCAGAATATCCTGTTATTGGAACAAAAAGCAAATTGCTCTTTCAGACAGACTTTTTATTTCAAATATAACTGAGAGGTTGAAATGGTGTTTTCAAACGTGAGATAAATGTTAACAATAGTTAACACTGAAGATTATAAATGTTGACATGCTGTGCTGTTTCTGGTAGTTGATGTTCATGCCACTGTGCAAATTAGTTAGCTGTAGGGAAGATTAGAAAGTAAAAAAAAAATGACTTTATTCATAATGGAAAAAATTAAATAGATTCCAAACTATGTTACAATTACCAAGAATAAATACTAACCTTCTATACTCTAATTTTATTTACTATTCAAAAAATATAATAACATTGATTTTAAAGTAAACCCTTCTTACAGACTCTCTAGTAAAGCTAAGAATCATTTATTAAAATAATAGATTTATATTTCTTAAACAAGAAACTAATGTATTTTCTGTATTATTTAAGGACAATATTTCTTAAAACTTAAATTACTAGAAAACATTATTTAAATAAAGTAATGTTGTATCTAAAGATGTTCTTTTAAAAATAATTATGTATGCTAGTCAATTTTAGATAACAATACCATAAATTGGAATCAGTTAGATATATTTTGGAATAGCTATAAAAGCTTCTCCATTATCACTGAAAATATTTTACAGTATTTACATACTATATATTTTTCACAATGCTGGTTTCCTATTATACTTAAAAATAAAATAACATCTGGAAACCAGCATTGTGAAAAATACATAGTATGGAAATTTTGACATATTTTAAAGAGAAAATAGATAATGAATATAAGTAACATTCTTTTTATATTGATGATATATTGACCTTTCCTACATTGTCTTTTATTTCCCTTTTTCTTTCAATGTCTGCCTTTCTGCTTCTCATACTGTTTTGTTTCATGTATTTATTTAACTTTAGCTATGCTGATTAGCAAACTTAAACTCATTCATGCCAGGTAACTGACTACTGTGTTGTTAAACCACACACAGTTTCTTTAAGAATCCCAGTTAGGGGCTGGAGAGATGGCTCAGAGGTTAAGAACACTGATTATTCTTTCAGAGTTCCTGATTTCGATTCCCAGCAACCACATAGTGGCTCACAACCATCTATAATGACATCTGGTACTCTCTTCTGTATACTGTATACATAATAAATTAATAAATCTTTAAAGAAAGAATCCCAGTTATAGAACTATAATGATTTCAATTTTCTATTAAAAATACAATTATTACTAATTTAAAATTATTAAAAAGTAAATTGATTTAGACTCTATTGCCATTTGATACACAATATTACAACAGTGATACCGAATTAAATAACTCAAATATAATAATTATATAAGTTTACTCTTCTAATTTCTAACAAAAGAATTATTTCAAATTAGAGAAATATTTCACTTCTACAAACTGTATTTAGATTTTATTTTTTATATTTTATATATTTTAGAGAAAAGAGAAGTTTTATTACTGCATGGGCTTTTTGTTATGTATCCTGAATTTTTTGCTTTTCTATATAATGCTTGATATTGATTTTCAAAAAACAAAGAAAAAATATTTCATAGGTAATAATAAAAAGAAACAAAACAAAAAAACCCAATTAACTGTATTTCTGAAACTTATGATATAAATGCATTCTCATGTGGTATTAAAGAAGAAGCAGTGATTTATTTATTTAGATAAATCAAACACATTTGATATCAACAGATTTCCTGATGACTAAATGACATAAAGTTGAGTCAAAGTCAACACTGAGGTTAATCTTTTAAAAGAGTAGATCCTTTTGGTCATGGGTAAGGGAGACAATATAAGGATAAAAGCCTGTTTGTACCACCTGAGAGCTTAGATGGAATCTTTAGCAAAGAATTAGACAGAAGAATTGTTGAAATTCATCACAGAGAACTTTTCTTTGTTTCTCATATAACTATGTCTGTCAATATTCATCATGATTTTGAGAACTGCAGTATTTATGTTTTTATTATCATATTTGCAATTTAAAATTAAATAGAATAAATCAGAAATGTAGACCACAGAAATCTTTCCTCAAGAAGACAGGCTTAATTAAGCCTGCTTCTAGCATGCCAGCTGTTCTCCATCTCCTCTCAGATTAAAACACAATAGACATAGACATATGGGCTGTAGGCAGAGAACATGAAAGAATATTTAGAAAGTTACAGTTCATTTTTTGTATTCTGTTTTGTTTTGTTTTTGTGTTTGTGTTTTGTTTTGTTTACAACTATGTGTGTGTGTATTCATTTATCTGAAGTAATCTAATTCTGAAGTGATTTGTCCTGATTATAGCATAACTGCCTTCTACAGAGTATTTTATTTTTCTCACTTGATATTAAGTGACAAATGTAGCCAGAATTTTTCCTGTGTCCTGCAGCTTTTTAATCCCACAAAGCCAAGGATAGTCACAGAGACTTTTATTAATTACGAAGTGTTTGGACAATGGCTCAGGCTTTTTGCTAACTACCTTTTGTTTCATATATACCTCAACCCATTTCTACAAATCTGTTCTGCCATGTAACTCATAGATTAACTGTATTTCATTACATCTTGCTCCTCTAGTAGTTGGCAAAGTCTGCCCTCACTCTGTTTTTCTTCTCCCCTTCTCTTTCTTGAAATTCCTACCTGGCTGTAAGCTATCTTATCATAGGACAAAATAATGGCTTTATTAACCAGTGGTAGAAATACATATTCACAACATACAGAAAGATAACCATATCAGACAAAACTAAGGAATCACTGAAAACACCAAGAAAAATACTCTTCTCTGCATATCTTGAGGTATTTATAAATAATCAACTATGATTTACTACTCTTGAAATAGAATACAATCTTGTCCTTCTTATATCATGCTCTGTAGTAATATATTATATGTTTAATAAAAATAGTTGATAGATCAGATGATAGATTCAAGCCATGATGATCAGGGAGGGGTGACCTATGTCTTTAATGCCAGCATGTTCCTTTATATATTTCTTCAGAATACAGAGAGTTCATTGGCTTAAGTGGACAAATAATATTTATGTACCCATATTGCAACCCATTGTATGTAACTAAATTAACAAAGATAATTTTAAGTAGCCATTCCATTTTGACTGTGAGACACATAATTCGGATGCTCTTACAATTATTAATTCCCTTTTACAAGAATATACATACAAAGAATTTGTCTTGCAAAAGACATTTTGGAACAATGGACAATAGACCGTTGAACAAAGGTTTTAAGTAAAAAACACAAATTTTTCCTAATAAGGGAATTTTGGTTTTTTTTGGTTTTTTTATAACTCCTTGTACATTTATTGGATCATCTACTGAGAATATTGAAGGTAATTGACTGAAAACTACAAGATGGGCATTTAGTAAGGTGACCATTTACAAACACAGGGTTTCCCTTTAGACTAACATTTTATTATTATATAACATTATATTATAATATAGTTATATTATATAGTGGAAATAGCATGAAATACAAATCAATAACTCAAAAGACAATATGACTCAACAGCAGGAGTGTATCAGAATCACAACAAGTCTATAAAACCCTGTTTGAGGAAAGAAAAGAAGTCTTTACCATGTTTCTAAAGAAAACAATCAGTATTATTAAGGTGCCAACTTTTCAGTCAGCTTTGTTTTGGTAAATTCAATAGAATCTTAATGAACGCAGAATGTAATTGGGTGAGATTTATCGGTGATTGTTATGTAAATCTTTTTAATCAAAAATTATTTTGTTTGGTATAGTGATGTTTGTGTCATTTAGCACCCTGAAGCCTATGGCTGTATGATTGTGAATTCAAAACTAGCCAGCTGAATTAGAGAGTTCTACACCAACCGATCAAGACCCTACCTCAATGCTCTGATAACAATCATAAACCATTATGGTATAAGGCATTTTTTTTCATAAACTTGACACTGATGCATCAGTATTCATTGACACGGTGATCATTTAACCAAATTTTTGCCATCTTCAAATTTGTAATTTCTGCTGGCTTGTGTCAATCTTTTTCAGTTTATCTCTTTCAGGCATCTACTTCTTATACCCAAAGTCGATGATTTCTATCTGTGAGGAATTTTTAGTGACCCTAACACCAGGATTTTTGTTTGTTTGTTTGTTTCGTTTTTTTGTGTGTGTTTTTTTTGTTGTTGTTGTTTTTGTTTTGTTTTGCTTTGTTTTCTTCTTTATTTATTTTGTATTTATCAAGAAAAACAGTAAAATGAATTTAAAATGCTGATAAGTTAACAATAACTATAAAGAAGATAAAAATCATAAGCATGACTTATCAAGGGTGATAATGCAAATAAGATTGCTACACATATATTTACTTTGTGTTCAGCTTTCCCACTGAATTTTTTTTTCCATCCATGTATATCCTTATTCAAGGTCCCTTCCCCCTCCCACCACATCAGGTCATTTTTTCTTCTCCACAACTCCCCATCCCCTCCCTGGGCAGAAAGCAGAAAGTCCTATGGTCCCACTGACCCAATAATGCTTGAGTCAGTCTCCACTCCTGGCCAAATCCAGTTTTGTCCCCCCTCCCTCAAGAGTGAGTCAGGGGTTCCTATAGTTGGAGTGGGGTCCGAAGGGTCAGTCCAGGATGTTTCTGATCCCAAGCTGTTGGGGGTTGTGGTTTGCAGCTTGGGCATGCTTGGCTTTTTTCTTGTTTGTTTGTTTAGAGACCACTAATGAGTGAGTACATCACCTGCTTATCCTTCTGAGATTGTGATACCTCGTTCAGGAGGATATTCTCCAAATCCATCCATTTGCCTGCGAATTTTAGGATATCATTTTTTCTTATTGCTGAGTAGTATTCCATTGTGTAGATGTATCACAGTTTGTTAATCCATTCTTCAGTTGAGGGACATCTAGGTTGTTTCCAGGTTCTTGCCATTACAAATAATGCTGCTATGAACATAGTTGAGCTAATACCTTTGGAGTGTGAATGTGCCTCTTTAGGGTGTACACCCAGAAGTGGTATTGCTGTGTCCTTGGGGAGATTGATTCTCAATTTTCTGAGAAACTGCCATATTGCATTTCAAAGTGGCTGAACAAGCTTACACTCCCACCAACAATGGAGTAGTGTTCCCCTTGTTCCACATCCTCTCCAACATAGGCTGTCATCTGTGCCTTTTATCTTAGTCAATCTAACAGGTGTTAGGTGGTATCTCAAAGTTGTTTTGATTTGCATTTGTCTGATGGCTAAAGATGAAGAGCACTTTTTCAGGTGCCTTTCAGCCATTCGTAGTTCCTCTGCTGAAAATTTGCTTTTTAGATCTGTACCCCATTTTTTGATTGGGTCATTCAAGGTTTTGGGATCTAGATTCTTGACCTCTTTATATATCTTAGAGTTCAGTCCTCTATCACTTGTAGGGTTGAACACCAGGCTTTTTCAGAATGTGGACTGCTGGTTACATAAGGCCATTATTATTATTATTATTATTATTATTATTAATTATTATCTGATTTCTTAAGGTGGAAGGTAGGATTTGATTTGTCTTTCTTATGAAGCACCAGCCAATCCCCTCCTCAAGTTCAAATGCATATCTCCCAATGCACAGGTTTCTGCTGCTCTTCACACAGTGGTGCCTCTTAGCTGCAGGAATATTCCATTCAGTTAAACTGAGAAGCCGTAAATCAGCTCACCAGCCATGAATGAGTCCTTCTCAGTAATTTCTCATCCACAAATGCCCTTGCTCCTTGCTCCAATGGTCCTTGCTGGAGTTGAGACTATGTACATTTTTCCCCATCACGTCTGTGCAAGATCCTGGTGCAGTACTTTCTATGGCAACTGTCCTGCCTATTTCTCCTTTGATGAAGGAGACCTCACGACCTTTAACAAGTCACAGGTGAGTTTTCTTTAGTAATACTAACCTACAACACATGGTCGCATAGTGAATTTTTAAGTCAAGATATTATTAAAACATTTAAAACAAAACCTCAAATATTCTGAGAAAATAAGTTATCCTTGGGATAAAAGCAAAAACAGAAAGTCAGCTTTTTGATAACAGGATACAAAATGGTTATAATTTTAATTTCTTTCCTTTTTTCTTTCTTTCCTCCCTCCCTCCCTCCTCCTCCTTCTTTTTGAGACAGAATTTCACTATGTAGCCCAGAATAGCCTGAATATCAGCCCGTAGCCAAACATAGTGTGAATATCAGCATGTACCTCAGAATAGCCTGAATATCAGCCTGTAGCCCCGGATAGCTTGACTATCTTCATGTAGCCAAGGTTAGCCTAAATATTAGCATGTAGCTCAGGCTGACCTCAAACTCTTATCCTCTTGCGCCAGACTCTGGAGTGCTGGGATTGCAAGTTTACAGTGCTGTCTAGGGCCTAGCTCTAAGTGTACTTCTGTCTGTCTGTTTCTCTCCCCACCTTCCCTTCCTTTCTTACTTTCTGCTATGGAATCAGATACAGGGCCATTTGCCGGCTAGGTAGGTTCACCACCATTGAGCTATTGTTAAATGTAAATTGCTCTGTAGTAGGTGCATAGACAGTTACTAAGCACTTACTTCTTATGTAGTGGAAAGGGCTAGCATAAGAAGTAACTAGGCTCTAGTATTCCAAATTTATTAAAAATGGATCTGTTTCTACTACTCCAATAATTCTTTCTAGCAAGTGTTCAGATAAATGCTTTCTTTAACTTGGTGATAAAATACAAAGACAAAATTGTCTTTGCCTTTGGTTATAAATTTCTTTTTTATGCATTTTTCCCTTTTTTATTATTACTATTATTATGAACAAAGAAGTAACACTTTCTAACCTTGTATATCCTTATTCAAGGTCCCTACCCTCTTCCACCACATCAGGTCACTCTTTCTTCTCCAAAAATCCCCATCCCATCCCTGGGCAGGCTGCAGGCAGTCCCATGGTACCACTGTCCCAATATTGCTTACTTCAGTCTCCACTCCTGGCAGATGCAGTTTTCTCCCCCCTCCCTCAAGAGTGAGTCAGGTGTTCCTCTAGGGGGAGTAGGATCCAAGATGTCAGTCCAGGGTGTTTCTGATCCCAAGCTGTTGGGGGTTGTGGTTTGTAGCTAGGGCATGCTTTGTTTTTTTTCTTGTTTGTTTGTTTGTTTAGAGTCCACTAATGAGTGAGTACATCCCCTGCTTATCTTTCTGAGTTTGTGATACCTCACTCAGTAGGATTTTCTCCAAATCCATCCATTTGCCTGCAAATATTAGGATATCATTTTTTCTTACTGCTGAGTAGTAATACATTGTGTAGATGTACCACAGTTTGTTAATCCATTATTCAGTTGAGGGGCAACTAGGTTGTTTCCAGGTTCTTGCCATTACAAATAATGCTGCTATGAACATAGTTGAGCTAATGCCTTTGGAGTGTGACTGTGTATCTTTAGGGTATACACCCAGAAGTGGTATTGCTGGGTCTTTGGGGAGATTGATTCTCAGTTTTCTGAGAAACCGCCATACTCCATTCCAAAGTGGCTGAACAAGCTTACACTCCCACCAACAATGGAGGAGTGTTCCCCTTGCTCCACATCCTCTCCAACGTAGGCTGTCATCTGTGCCTTTTACCTTAGCCAATCTAACAGGTGTCAGGTGGTATCTCAAAGTTGTTTTGATTTGCATTTCTCTGATGGCTAAAGATGAAGAGCACTTTTTCAGGTGCCTTTCAGCCATTCGTAATTCTTCTGTTGAGAATTACCTTTGTAGATCTGAACCCCATTTTTTGATTGGGTTATTCAAGGTTTTGGGCTCTAGATTCTTGAGTTCTTTATGTATTTTAGAGATCAGTCCTCTATCACTTATAGAGTTGGTGAAAATCTTTTCCCATTCTGTAGGCTGTCGTTTTGTCCCATTGACAGTGTCCTTGGCTTTACAGAAACTTCTTAGCTTCAGGATATCCCACTTATTGATTGTTGGTCTGTGCCACTGGTGTTATATTTAGGAAGTGGTAGCCTGTGCCAATTTGTAGAAGTGTATTTCCCACTTTCTTTTCTATCAAGTTTACCATGGCTGGGTTCATATTGAGGTCTTTGATCCACTTGGATTTGAGTTTTGTGCAGGGTGACAGGCTCGGATCTATTTGCATTTTTCTACACACTTTCATCCAGCTATGCCAACACCATTTGTTAAATATACTATCTTTTTTCCATTGAAACTTTTGGGCCTCTTTGTCAAAGATCAGGTGTTCATAGGTTTTTGGGTTAGTGTCTGGATCCTCAATTCTATTCCATTGATCCACAAATCTGTTTTTATGCCAGTACCAGGCTGTTTTTATTACTGTAGCTCTATAGTATAACTTGATGTCAGGGATGGTGATACCTCCTGAGGTTCTTTTGTTGAGTAAAATTGTTTTGGCAAGCCTGGTTTTCCTGTTATTCCAAATGAAATTGAGTATTGTTCTTTCAAGGTCCAAACAATATTGTGTTGGTATTTTGATGTGCAGTGCATTGAATCTGTAGATTGCCTTTGGTAGAATTGCCATTTTTACTATGTTGATCCTACCTATCCAGGAACATGGGAGAGCTTTCCATTTTCTGATATCCTCTTCAATTTCTTTCTTCAATGATTTAAAATTTTTGTCAAATAGATCTGTTATTTCTTTGGTTATAGTTACTCCAAGGTATTTAATACTATTTGCTGATATAATGAAGGGTAATGTTTCCCTTATTTCTTTTTCAGCTCTTCTATCTTTAGTGTATAGAAGGGCTACTGATTTCTTTGAGTTAATCTTGTATCCTGCTACATTGCTGAAGGTGTTTATTAGCCGTAGCCAGTTTCTTAGAAGAATTTTGTGGGTCACTTATGCATACAATCATATCATCTGCAAATAGAGATAGCTTCACTTCTTCTTTTCCAATTTGTATCCCTTTAATCTCCTTTCGTTCTCTTATTGCTTTAGCAATCCAGCGCTACAGAGAGTTTTAGAGAGAATTTTCAACCAATGTCAACAATGTACATTTTTTATGTCATTTGCAAGAAATTTATAAGTTACTAAGCTTTATTAACTTTTTAAAAATTGACTTCTAAATTCAATCCAAAAATAGCATTATTCTTCGTTATTATTCCACACCAATTCCAATGTAAATCCAGGCACTAGACTTGCTGTCTCCCGGATTTGTATCTGGTTACCTAGACAGCTTTCGCAAATGTGGTTCCACCTATCAGTCAAATAAGAAGAAAGCCAAATTTCTGAAGAAGAAAGTAGACAGGAAAATAAAAAATTAAGAAATAAACAATGCTCAGGCTCAAAAGATGTAGAAGATGTTTTTGTTTGAAAAACACTTTTTGCTGTCAGTTTTACAGTGCTGCTGCCTGAAAAATCTAGTATGTAGGGACATATTTATAGAAAGGAGCAGAACAGGTTATATGTACAAGGAAACAAAAAACAACCATAAAAATAATTTTGCTTCTAGATGCTTAGCTGTAAGCACTCAGCCTTGTCATATTCTCATCATGCTACAAATAGTCAATAACACCTGAAGATTTACACTGCGCTTTGTAAAATAAAAATGATATTGTGCAATGCAACCAGTAAGTCACTTCATTAAAATCTACCATAGAAGCAAATTGAGTTATAAATGTTAATGTGTTTATTTTTTTTAAAAAAAATGAAGGTAAATTCTACCATGATATAAAATAACTAACTTCATATTAGTACCAAAATATTTCTTTTTTGAGTTGGATTAATTTCTTACATCTTTAAAAATCCTTTTTATTTTTCTTATATAATGAATATCTACATTATTATATATTTAAAAATATAAGTGTCAACAGCTATTTGCAGAAAGGATTAGAATTATTTCAGTGTAGAACAGAAGATAATGTCTTTGAAAATACCAACATGTGAATAAACTGCAATTTTTTAGAGTTCTACTTTTTATTATATACATTAAAAGACTTTTAGTATAATTTAAAAATTCAAAGAAAATGCAAAAAAGGATCATCCTTAAATATCACACAGAATGTAAATGAAATAATATACAATTTTGTAGTATTACTGGGGAGTAATCACCTTCAAGAAAATATAGTTATATCCAAGAGAGTGTCTATTTAAAAAATAAACTTTTCTAGATATCAAATAAATATTAATCCTGAGACTGATGGAATTCTCAGTTTCCACAATACCTGTAAGGAAGAAAAGTTAAATAAAGCTGACCACTGGCACTACAGTTACAAATTTTAATAATAATCATAATGTTGTACTCAAAATTTTTAATTTAAGAGCATATGTAAAAACTATTTAAAAATTCACTAGGAAATATAGTAAGAAATACAATGTATACTAACCAAATTAATATTTTACAGGACAAAAAAGTATTTTTAAATATGTTATTTATTTATTTTTTCTTAGTGAATACTAGGAATTTCAGAAAAGGATACAGGCAAAATTTAAACTAGGTTTTATCCTTCTGAGATAAGTATTTCTATTTATTTTATTGCTGGGCATTCTTCATTTTCTTTTATATTTGTGAAATAAGAATCATCACTGATAATGAAACCTAACCAGAGGGCTATAGAGGGTTAAGATTTGTTCTTTAATAACAGTCTATTGTGTAATAAATTAATTTAGTGCTCACAAAGGTACTAAAATTGAAGATCAAAATAACTCTTATACTGAAAGACTCAGAATTAAATTTTATAATTTAAGGAAAGTGCTAGGAACATGTGTGTGTTATGATCATTTTTCAGACATTGTGGTACTTTAATATTGAAAAATGGCTTTTTTGAAGTGCAGGAGTATTATCAATTCAGAATATGGCTTTCTCCTGCCTGAGAGACTGATTTATTAAGAATGTAAAAAAAAGAAGAATTAAATATATATTTTGACATACAAAATAGCACATGACACAGACTTAATAAAAATCAAGTTATTGCCAACAGAGAATTTTACAGCCTCCACTTTCTGTTTTGTGAATCAAAAAGTAGAATTCATTGCTGATTTGGAAAATTTTTATGTAAGGGCTATAATCACAAGAAAATAGAAAAATAGAAACAATTCTTTCCTCTTTGAATTATTGAAGGTTGAGAAAATGGTGACTTAGGATCTACTTCTTCTGTAAGCCTCTAATATTGATGAACATACATGTGTACCTACTCACATGCATGAGAAATTTTTACACTTAAAGTCATATTGTATCCAGTAGTCACTACCTGGCTTCTAGAACCTCAAAAGAAGAAGCAGCACCAATAAATGTGGTACCAAAAAAAGCTTGCATAATCTAAACCCATGTTCCTTGTTTCTTACATATGAAGAACGACATCCATTGTTCATGTTAACTGCACTAAAACCAAGACATCTATAAAGATGATGAGAAAGAACCTAAAGAATCCAGATGCTATGTCTCTGGCTAACGTTTTATATACCAGTTACATGAAGAAGGTGAGAACAAAGTTACAATACTGAAAGTGAGCTTATTAATTTAGAATGCTGAAGCATTTATATTCCTGGCACAAGAATTGTTGCCACTTTTAGTGTGTAAAACAGGGATGACTACTGGGCATATATATAAGAATTTTCCATTTGTTTACTCTAAGTCTTTTTTATTTCCCTTCATCCTGGGGTATCTTGCTATGTAAAAACAAAATAAATATATCAAATATGTAATAATTATACTTAGGTTATTATCCTTGCAACATTACAGTTTTCAAGCACAGATATTTCAACTATTATCTTTGTTGAATGATATATTTTTCTTTCATGGATGAGATTTTTTTTTCTTTTAATGTTTTTAGTTTATTACTTAAACTGTCACATAAGGAAAAGGGTTTCTTCTTTAATTTCTATGCATTTATCACATTGTTCTTATTCATTTCTTTCCCATGTTGCTGTTCACCACATTTCCCTATCCTTTCCACTTGGTTCTGTTCTATCTCCAAATAGTTCTCCAGTCTCATGCCATATCACTTGTTTTCCCTTGATATTATTTTCTTAGTAGACCACAAAATAAACCCATAAATTGGTGCAATTATCCTTGCTTTTTAAAAGTTTTGCAAATTTTGAAATAAAAAATTTATATTCCAAAATATTATTTGAATTAACCTTTTATTTGTGATTCTTACTAGGGACAAGTTTGATATTATAGAAGTTATCAAAAATATCCAAAGTGAATTTAACATAGCCTTGTTATGTGAATAATGTTAAAAACTTCCCATAAGATTGCCTCAGGTAATTAAAATAGCTAATGTATACTAAGAATTTTGGAAGTGATTAGCATAAATAGACATTGAAAAAATAAAATTAATTTTACTACATTTTCCATGACTACTTTTAGGTCACATTAGCATTATGCAGGAATGAAAGACTGAGTTTTACTGGTGATTTTTATTCTGGGTTCCTGTATTCTTTTACACTCCCAACTTTGCATCAATATATGTCCTACGATCTAAGGTCTCACTTTTTTGAGAAACATCCAAAGTGAATTTTTTTGTTCTCTATAACAGAGAGAACATTGCTACCTGAATTTTGTTTTCTCTATTATCTAGTTTGATAATTTTTCCAATCTCATTTCTGAATTTTTCCAGCTTCAAAATATCAATTCTACAAATATAGATACAACATAAGGCATGACAACATCTATCTTTATTAAAGTGTTCAGGGTGATATTGAACTTGACAGTACCTTGAACTATACATATTTGAGAGCTTGTATCAAAAATGTATATTGTCATATGCATGTGCTATGAAAGCTAATTAGCATACCAGTGACCTTAAGAGGTACGGATTCTTTATTTTTGTGGATGACATTTAAACCCTATTTTTCAGCAGCTTCAAAATATGCTACAAATTAATATTAACAATTATCCATGTGCTGGGCAATAAATACTTCATTCTAGGAAATGATTAATGGACTTTGTATTTTATACCACTATGACACACAGATATACATTAGCACAGACAGAAAAGCCTTCATATGTTTTACTTTTTGTGAAGTGTTTGCTAAATACAATTTAAAGCATTTTTTAAAACATACTTTTACTAATAAATTTAAAGAAAATCGGCATTATAAATTAGATTTACAAGGGATATCAAATTGCAGAACCTAAGTCAACCCTAGTTTGTTTTCACTGTGATTCTTAATTTCTTGTAGACATTTATCTATATATGTAGTTTTTCTATCTCTCAAAATCGATTTGCATAATACCAACAAAAAACTATTGCATTCGTGAATAATAGTATTCCATTTCTGTGTATATTATTACTCCAAAGAGATTCCAATTTCTTAATTTTGTATTGAAACTATATTTTTATAATATATATTCTAGTTATTGTTGTACCTGTTCCAGCTCCTTGCTGCCTGCAAGCTCACCCAGTTCTACATACTTTTTTCTCTGTTCTTTTTTTCAGAAAACAAACAAGCAAACAAATGTAAATAGTAACCCCCCAAAAAGATAAACTTTCAAGAAAATTATAGGAACAATAAAGTATGAATCAATTTATTGTTAACTTCCTGGTAGGAAATTATATATTTCTTTACACTGTGTGAATAATATGTATTACATAAAAGGTGGCTATCCATTTTAAGTAATTATTGATCTTGTATATTGTAGTAATTCTTTAGCTACCTTTTGTTTCTAGCACTCCAGTCTTCTTCCTTTTAACCTTGACAAACTAGCATGAAAGGAATTTTTCCCAATCATTATGTTTTTAAAATTTAATGTAATTTTATGCAGTTTAAAATTAAAACTTAAAGGAGTTTTATTCTATTGAATCTGTGATAAATTAAAGAAAATAGATTTATTTTTGACAAAATATAATTATCTTTGCTTCCATCTGTACCTAGATAAAGATCATTGTATGAAACATTCTTTTTTTCATGAAATTGAAATAGATGTGTAGGATAATTGCCTCTACCTTTTCTTAAAATGAAAGGTGTTGTATGAGGTTTCTGGGCCTGACTTTCAGACCTAGCCCTGAGACTAGTACCCACTCACAGCCCCACTGCTGCTTAGCACCAAATAATCACACAAAGACATATTAATTTTATGCTGATTGACCTAGGGCCCAGGCATATAACTTGCTAATTCCATCTTAACTCAACCCCTAATTTTGTTTAGCCATGCTGCTTGGTACCTTTTCTCAGCTGCATTTCAACTTCTTTCCTCTATGTCTCCTGGAATCTCTTCTCTGTTCTTCTTGTTCACAGGGTTTTCTCAGTCTGGTAGTTCTGTCCACACTTCCTGTCTGCCTTCAGCCAAACAGTGTTTTCATGAAACTAGTAGCTGGGACAATTATTTACAATGTAACAACGTGATCCCACTACAAAGTCCACAAATCAAAGTAAAAGAAACTAAAATATATAAATTATAGTGCTATGCAATTTCAAGTCAGATATGATGGCTGCAGGATTAAAAAAAAAATCTGAGAAGAAGACTTTGACATGATTTGATTTTGAGATAATGTTTAAAATACTGGACTGGAATTGAAGGATCTGGAGATAGAAAGTTTGGCTTAATAGCTGAGAAGAAACAAACTGACAGATCATGTGAATCAATGAATATTGCATTTCCTGAACAAATAATTCAGTGTTGTGAATGAAGTATTTACATGAATTTAATACTGCCCATGTCATGAAATTCTCAGATATGTGATATAATGAAAAGAACTAGTAATGAGCACTGATAGAATCTTATTGGGTGAGTTCTGTTCTTTCTACTTCACTTCTACTCCTTCCCTGGCTTCTTGCTTCTCTTTCTTTCTGTGGGACAAATGATTTAGGTAAGTGCTGTAAAACTGAGATACAATCATAGTCTTTCTAGCTCTTGAAGTAGAGCATTGTAATCTAAAACAAGAACCATTACCCATTTAAACTGGGTAACAGTAACAGCATTATCTTCATCCTTTGAAGTATGTCTTTCAAATATGAGAAAATATTGAAAACAAAATAGTTTAAAACTAAATTTAGAACTTATCTTAATTGTGCTTATTTATTAATTTTATTAACATTAAAGTTTCAAAATAATGAATAGCCTGGTATAATTTTAATCTTAACAGTTTAAATTTTTCTATGCATTTCTTAGTTTGTAAGGGGGTGAGGAGGGTTTCCATGGCATTTATGTAGAAGTCAGAGGAGATTTGGCAGGCATTGTTTCTCTGATTTCAGTTCATGGGTTCTAGGTATTAAATTCAGGTTATCAAATTTTGCAGAAAATTTTTTTTACCATATAAACAATTGCACCAGCTCTTAATTTTAATTATTACATGTATTGCAACATTATGAGATTTATAATCCACTAGACATTTAAATTCACCCAAAGAGACCCAGAGAAAAGACAAATACAACCATACAGAAAAAGTTAAATGTCTGGAAACAGTAAATATCATAATATCTCTGTATTTATTAAGAAGTGTAGAAGTGACATTTAGTATCAGGGTTGTAATTTAATGCACAAAATATTGAGTTTTGCAGCTGTAATGAGAGTGTGAAACTGTCATTTTTAATATAGTACTTAAGTGCTCATATAAAATCTTAAAGGAAACTGGCCTTCCCATGGTGTGGCACAAAATTTCACTAATATTGAATATTACACCATGTAAATAGTAATATTTTACTAATATCTGAAATCAAGTCTTTATTTCTCATACTTACAATTTATGGTAAAGGTAGAGTATTTATCATTCGTTCTTTTGTAACAAGTAACACAGAGTAAATTAGTACAACTTTTGTACAAAATCAGATTTCAGTAAACATTGCAATCATTAATATGGAGACTTAAAAAAAAATAGAGGGAACAAAGTGCAGAAATCTGGATCAAATATCTTGCTGATACCAGCCCATATAGATGACATTCACATACAGACTTTTGTAAATTTCCTTTCTTAGTAATATAGAATATAACTAGTTAGATATGGAGAGCTACTCTGCAATTTTGTATCAAATTTGTCTTCCTATTTATGCTTTGTTAATCCTACAAATATGTCATATGTGTGTCATGCAGAATACGTGTATATATATAAAGAGAGACAGAGAAACAGAAAAAAGTCTACCAAGAGATGTAGCAATTTTCATAGCTTTAAGTCTTTGTGTTTTCTGATTTCTCAGGATAAAATACCAATGAGTCAGCAGCATCACTCTGTTATCCATGTCATAAAAATCCTTTCTAACTCAAAATAAATGTTACTGTGTTAAAAATTGTTTGCAGTGCACTCAAATATCAATTATTCTCATTCTCACAAATGAATTTCAAACAATCACATAGTTGTAGCAGCATATCAGAATTTGAGATAAAGTAGAAAAAATTTCCTATTTTGTAACAAAAGAGGAGGCAATAAGAATGTTTATTATCAATGTGTATTGAATTATAGTTTCTCTACAAAAAAAAAATTTGTCTTTCAGAGGACATTCACAATGTCTGAAGTCATTTGGGTATTACTATTTGCAAGGGTAAGCGGTACTGGTATCAGGGGATTGAAATCCAAATTTTCTGCTAAGCAATACAGTGATTCACAGTGCAGCCCTGACACACACAGACACACACACACACACACACACACACACACACACACACACTCCTCACACACAAAACTAAGATTAATCTTGTCAAAATGTTAGTTCTGCCAAGAGTGAGAAATCTTGTTCAGACATAGGATTTCAAGACCTCATTCCTCTTTCTTACTTCTACAAGACTAAGCCTAAAATTGTAGGGCTTGGCTAGCACTGGTTCTTTGTGACAATAACAAAGAAATGTGTGATCTGTTGCCTTTATGAAGGATGAGGATGTAGCAGCCTTTTATGAGACAAGCTACTAGTTGGGACTTCTTGATTGATGCCCAGTTCTCTGTCCTGCGGCTGTTGAGACAAGAAAACCTTCAGGGAACTAAATTAGCTTATGAGTGGTACTATACAGCTAAACTTTAAAAGAAAATATGCTTTTATTTTAATAACAAAGAAATGAATCAGACAAGTTGCATAAAAGAATAATAAATACTGTATGACTATCACGTATCAGGTAAATTCTTAATGGTTTTCTAATTTTCAAAAATCTCTGGATTGTGCATTGTTATCTGTATTATACAATGCTGTAGAAACCAGTAGCACCTAACAGCCCATTATACGATTCATAATCACTAGGGATCTGAAGCACTTTGTACTGGTACCTTGGAGCCCAGAGGAACACCTGACCTAGTCTTGATGTTGGGGTGAGAAAAGTGGATTTGTCTGCAGTGGATGCTGAACTAAGTCACCTTGGGACCTGGGGAACTCCTGCCCCTACTGGGGAGGAGATAAAGAGATGGGGAGAAGAGTGACTGGGAGAGCAGGAGGGGGAAGGGAGTTTGAACAAGGGGATACATGGCTAAAAAATGAGATTTTATTCATGATAAAAGGAAGAGTCATAATCAAGATGATTTGTCACCTGTCAAAAGATAACTTTTAGACTTTACTACTTGTCTTTTGGGGACAAAATTGTTGTGGTGTATACACTATACAAACACACACACTCACAGAAACACACACAGAAACACCCCACAATTACAATTAAGATTTTGGAAATTTTGTTTCTAAATTATTTTGACATTTTTTCTGCATGTAAAGCTGTGCACTACCTGCATGCTGTGCGAGCAGGAGCCAGAAGAGAGCATCAGATCTGCTGGAATTGGTTTATAGAGAACCGTTAGGCTCTATGTGGGTTTTTGGAACTGAACCTAGTTCCTTTGGAAGAGGAGTCAATACTCTTAATTGCAATACCATCACTCTACCTCCAGTCTACTATTATTCTCATGTTTTTCTAATTATCTGTTTCTGTAAATACAGGAAGGTAGTCATTTCTAAGAAAAAAATATTCTATCAAATTGTCATTGTGGATTTTTCAAAATAACGTGAACCGATTTAGTCATTCTGCATGTATGTCAGAATTGTGTAGTTTGGTCCTCTTATGGGTCTCATAACAGTGGGAGCAGGGACTGTATCAGACTCTTACTGGCTTTTGGGACCCTATTTCTCATACAGGGTTGCCTTGCCCAGTCTTAACACAAGAATGGTGCTTAGTCTAAATCCAACTTGATATGCTATGTTTTGTTTATATCCATGAGAGACCTACCCTTTTCTGAATAGAAATGGAGGAGGAGGAGGAGTGGATAGGAGTAAACGAATAATAAAAATGCTGACAATGGCCAACACAACTAACCTTACTCTGTCCCTTTCATACTCAAAATACAGTGGAATCTTCATGCTAATGTTGTTTCTTATCTAATGTGAATTAACTACAGAAAGAATTCTCACAGAACTATCTGAGAGATTTTATTTTCTATATAGAACAATAGTAAAGCAGAAGGTGAGGTTGTAAAATACCTCACATTTCTCAGTACCACCATGTGAAAGCTTAGTAAGCAGTTTGGTTGCACAGCTCCTTATCTAAATCACTCTGCAGAAGAGAGGATGCTCTGTAAGTGTTTATCAATATTGATCAAATGAATCATATAATCTCTCACTTGGAGAACTTTCAAGACAAGACATATGGAGCATGCAATGATGCACACATGCTTAGAGCTGGCTGGCCAGCTGCCCAGAACAGTCTTCCCTATAAGCCTTAACTTAATCCTTAACCTCAGTGCCAAGTTCATATCAAGCTAAGAGGTCTAATTTTGTAAATATCAACTGTCTTTATGTCCCCAGGATAGTCAAATCACTGAACACGGATTCAAATACAATTAGTGTCGAAAGAGAAATATAACTACATAGTCTGATCTGGAGTCTCTTTTGGAGTTTTTTAATAGAAAAGGCCAGACTTCATATTTGAAGATTTTTTGGTGAGCATAAAATTCAATTAGGCAGGTTAATAATAGAAATTCAATATTTAATGATGTCATATTAAATTAACCTCAGAAATAGATGATCACAATAGGTTATGATCAAATATCATGGCAGGAAATCTACTCCACATGTGAGGTAATTTGTAAGATAATTCCATTTGGTTACAATGTGCATTAATGTAAAATCTTATCGCTGAAACCTCTGAAGTTTTATTTTTAGGCTATTAGTATGATGTATCTGCAAGAAAGGCTTGATTAGAGCACAACAATTTATGTGTTATTATATTGTTATGATTACATTTTCCACTTACAATTTTGAATTCTATACTTACTGCAGTTGCTATTTTTCATTCTTAAACAATAATTTGTAATCTGTTCTGATATACAATGATTTAAAATTTAAGCAATAGGTATAAGCACAATACACCTACAGTATAAAATAAACAACATGGGGTTGGAAAAAGACCAGGTGCTAGGGAAACTTCCAAGAACTCACAGCATGTCCATGGCTAGGTCTCCAACCAACAGTGAAGATGTTGCCTAAACATAATCAAATGAATAACCACTCCAAGTACCGTCATAGCGCTTACATCCAACAATGAATAAAGGTAGGGACAAGGATACATGGCTGAGCACAGGACTGAGTCCCTGGTCCAGCTGATAGCAGGGGAGGAGATTCTATAGGAGCAAGTGGCGAAGGACTTTAAGGAAAATTCTCACAGTGATAACTGGCTGAAGATCTGGGGAGCTCACTGAATCAAGAACAGCCAACTGGGAACCATGTGGAAAAGGAGCTAAGCCCTCTAAGTATAGGCAACTGTCCACTGACATGGACAATATGTGGAGCCTAAAGGGGAAAGTTCAGACTGGCACGGACTGGCACTTTGTAGCCCATTCCTTCCAGAAGAACACCTAACCCAGTCTGGATATTAGGATGAGGAAATCGGACCTGCCTGGAGTGGATGCTGAGCTAATCCATGTTGGGACCTCTTGCCCTTTCTGGGGAGGGGATGGGGGATTGAGGAGAAGGGAGGCTGAATGCTGACCAGGAGCAGTCAGGAGGGGGAAGGGAATTGGAACAAGGGCATACATAGATTAAAAAAAAACTTTATTATATAAAAATAAATAAATAAATAAAAACAGCAACAAAAATTCACAAAACACGAAACTAAAATAAAATATAGAATCAATGTTATGCATATAAAGACATCATTAGTTTATAGAAAAGAATGTAGAAGAAACTAAATAATTATTTTTAAAGCTTCATTTAGAGATCAGTCCTATGTCATTTTTTAATGCGCAGTCATGCATTTCTAATTTTGTCATTTATTATCTCAGAAGCTATAATTGTTTGCAATCATTATGACCAAGATGATGATGGCAATGATAGTTTTATTAATTGATCTTGCTATGTCCCTATGACCAATGTTGCTTTGTCTCATTTCACAGATGAGGAACCTGTACTAATTTAAGTTTAATGGTGTTTTTAAAATCAGCAAATTAAGAAAGAGAAATTGGATTGAGATTTAGGATTGTCATTACGCATCTTTTTCCTCTAGTACTCATGGTGCTCATGGAGATTTGTGTGGAGGTTATATAATAATGAACAAACCTTTGGGGGAGACAGGAGAAAGATGAGTGGTACAACTGCCTTTGATTTATTCAGGAGAGTCAGAGACATGATTTTTCTAAGTTTTCATAGTAATACCTTTTGATAATACTGGCATCTAAATTGCTTGACATATTTTTATATAAGGACTGACCTACATTTCTTTAAATCACAAAAAAATTATTGGTCCACCAATTGTAGTTAGGTCAAATCTTTTTCCATGTCATTTCATTCTCTTAATAAAAAAAAAATATACCCAAGACAATAATAACATAAATTTCTTTTCTTACAGAAGAAATGAAGAACATGAGATTTCTGTATGTAATATTGTCTTCCAAAACATTTTAATAAATGATTTCACCACTTGTTTAATATTCTTTATCATATGAAAATTGTACTTGTTTTTATCTTTAAATTTAGACTTAAAATATATAATTATATTATGTAGATAATGTACATATACATACATATTCAAAATTACAATATTATGGAATTAAAATTACATTTCATACCACAGTGAGAAAATTTCCAAACATGTTATAAGAATATACAAACTAACCTGCATGTACATCGACATGTACATCAACATCGACATTTTCTGAAAATAATTAAACCTTTGTTACAATGAATTCAAATTAAAATTAGTAAAGTCAAAACATAATGAGTGAAAGCTAGCAAGTTGGTTTAGTGAATTCAAATGCTTGCTGCTGAATTTGGAGATCTAATTTCAATAACCAGATAATAAATTGTAGAAAGAGAAAACTGCCTGTTCTCTGACCTCATCATATTTGTCATGGCTCTGGCATATTTTTCACATACATGCAAATAATTTATATGCATGCATGTATATATATGTATATGTGCATACACACAAATATATTCATACACACAATACAGTTTTATACTATGGTTTAATACTAGAAATACTTGTGGAAAGTGGAATAAACATGTGATATTTACCTTATACAAGTTCCATATATTTTGGTCCAATAAATATTAATCTATGCTTTGTTGTTTCAAAAATAGTATAGGTGAGTAGTATATTGATTCTAATTAATTGGTCAATGGAGTTGGTATGTCTTAATTTTCATTAACAGTACATGCAGAATCTTCACATAATATTGCAAAGTCTGCTTTGGTGGGGTTATGTGATATCAAAATATTCCTACATCTAAAGGCTAGCCTTTGATTAAAATCTATAATTACAGCCATAAGCATAAGATGTTATCAGAAAGCTTATTGGCAGGGGAATATGTATTACATCAAGAGGTTTGGAAAGAGGATATAACTGCAATTCAGTCAGTTCTGCTGTCAGACCTAGATAAATTTGAGAAAAACAATTTTATTATTGAGCCATTCAATAATCAAAGATATATGTAAAATATTTACCCAAATTTGTAATCTGACATAGCAAAATGAAAATGTGGCATATCTCAAAGTTCTTGTTGGTATGAATGAGGTGCCTAGTGATAAATAAACTCAGACTCTAAACAAGTTTTCTTTCTCCACAGTCTTTTTAGAATCTTTATTTTCTCTGAACTGGGCTTTCTGAATGTTGCATTGGCTAATGTTGAGAACACATGAACAAAGTTCATTTCTTTTATTCAATTATAAATAGGTTACAGAAGTTGTTCAATTATCATCAAAAAGTCAATAAAATTATGAAGAATAGAAAACTTTCTTCTCTTTAACTACTTTAACTTGTTTATTTCCACATATGATCCAGTCCAATTTCTCATGCTACCATTCTACCTTTACCCATTTATTGTCAAAACATAATAAAAACAATCATAAACAAGCCTAAATAAGTACAAAATTCAGTGGTTCTCTTGCTGCACTTTTAGTGGCATATTTTGTTCTCTTGAAGCTATGACATCTACATAGTCAACAGAAATGAAACTGTATATGCTCAGAATATAGATATATGCTGTGAGATTTGCATGTTCTGTTTTTTGTAGATGGTCAATGCATACTGGTTATTTATGCACAGTATACCTTTAAAAAATCAAACTATATTATTCAGTCAGTATTTATAGCAGAGCCTTCTAATATCATGCCTTCTTCACTCTTAGATACTAAATTCTGAATGCTTTGGCTAATCAAAGGCCACTGTTTTCCATGTTTTGATATATTTAACCAAAATATAAAGAACATGACCAGTTGCTCTGCTCTGAACTATAATTTAAGCCTGTAACTATTTGGGCTTATAACTAGATTTATAACTCCATTTTGTCATTGTCATTAAGGTGTCTGATCATTAGATCCTTAGACCTGTCTTGGGATGTCTCAGTGACTCACCCCAGAACTGTGTTTGTGTCAAGATATAACAAGACTAATTATGGCTGTTTAGAATAAGACTAATTAGCCGTAAAAAAGATCAGTCTTCCAATGTATATAATCAACTTTCTGTTGCTCATGGTATGTTTCTATTTCAGTATCACAGAGGTCTCCTTTGTAGGTTTTTTATTTGTTTGTTTTTGTAGGAAATTGATCTAATCTCTCTCTCTCCCTCTCCCCCTCCCTCTCCTCCTTCCTCCCTCCCTCCCTCCCCCCCTCCCTGGCCTTTGCTGTCATCACATAGTTTTAAATAGATAGGTAGTTTCTTGGATTAACCAATTAAGGGCCCATTGCTGAATACAAAACTTACAGAACTTAATGAATATGAAGAAGGCCATAATATAGCTTTAACTTCGACTTTCTTTCATTTTGGTAAAGGAAAGTATTCTAAATGCTACCAAAAGGAAATGTATACATCAAGCCAGAAACAAACCCATAGATATATAATGCCATACTGCCTGCCAGATATGCTAGAACAATAATAGTACAAAACTTATAGATGTAGTCAACCAATATCTAATTTTACTTATGACTAACTCCAGAAAATGGAACCTATTGGCAATCATTGCTTGGGTGACCAAGACCCAGAAACTAGATAGGTTTAAACCAAATATTACTATTCTACAAAGCAAATAACAATAAAACAACTTCCAATGACATTCTGAGATGCTTATATATTAGTACCTTGATCAGCCAGTTCAGATAAATTTTCTTATGCAGCAGATGGAAAAAAAGACAGAGACTTATATCCAGACATTATGAATAAATTGAGAGACCTTAGAACATTTAGCCACAAATAGCATGCATTTGTCAACATCCTTCCTTCCATACTTAGAGTTCCCCTACAGAATAAGAGGTAGAAAGATTTTAAGAGCCAGAGACAATAAAAGGCACAAAGAGAAAAGGCTTTCTAAATATACATAACCAAATCAGCCTGTGTCTACATGCACAGGTTTGCACCACATCTTCTGAATATACATATCACCTCCTGTTTAGTAAATTTTTAATGGGCCTCCTGATTGTGCAAGTAATTGGAGCTGTGATTTTTATACCTTCTCTTGAGTTAGTTTTCTTCTCGTTATTTGTCTTACCTAACTCCAATGTGTTTGTTTGGTTGGTTTATTACGATCCCTTAGAAGGATGCTTGTTTTCTAATGAAAGACAAAGGTAATGTGAGAGAAGGTGGGATAGAACTGCGAAGCATACAGGGATGGGAGATCATATTATATGACAAAATATATTTTCAATAAAACTAAAGAATTCTAGCCACTAAACTAATTGATAAAGAGTAAAGATCATATTCTAAATATTGTATAGCCTAACTCTAAAGATAAATGATGTCCTTTAATAATTATCATTTTCTATTCATGAGAAACATGAAGAACTTAAAGAATATGTTATTCTTTCATTTGGAAGAGAAACCAACTCACTAGCAATCTTAAAACCATTTAATATGACAGGTCAATGAATATAGACAATAGTAATTTTAGACTTTCTAAATTAAATACACAGTTTAAATTCTCTTAGGTTCTTTTAGTTCACCAATAATTAATATTTGTTCAAAGTACTAGACAATTTGAGTTTCTTTAAAATTTCCTGAAATTTGGATTCATTCTAATGGATGAGGAAGATTTATGGAATTTCTGGGATGAATTTAAAAATAAAGGCTGAGGTCTAGTTATCTCTATTGTTGTGAAAAAGACAATTACTAGAGACAATGCCTCAGTTGAAGTTCAACATCCCAGATTACTGTGTTCTTGCCGAGTTGACATAAACAATTAAAACCACCTCTAATCATTACAAATTTCTTGGGTAGAGACTGAGAAATTATCATCACTGGATATATTTCTGCATTCAGATTCTCAAGACTTTGCTAAATCATCAATAGAGTTTATATTTTGTACAAGAGTTATGTTGTTATCACTATGATTTTCTCAATTTTTAGTAATGTATATCAATCCTCCAGAATTCATCTAAGTAGATATTTTCATTGATGGTGAATTAATCATTGATCTCCTAAGAAAAACATAATACCTATCCTCAATACTATTTCAGGTTACTATTAGATTCCACCAAATGATTCTTGGGACGAGACTCCAGTTCATTTGACCAATCCCTGTGCTTCAATGTTTAAATGACAGACACAATACTACTTTTAATATGTCAGATGTTATCTAGATATTATTGGTTAGCAGTCTCTTAAATGCTAGGGTACTACTACTTACTACTGTGTTTTCATAGGAGGAAATGCCACACACCTCTTTGTGAAATTATGGATAAATTGTAATTACATACACGTATTTTGATATTACATCTCCCTTTCTCCAGCTGACTTATTCTTTCCATTAGTCAGTGCTTTACCAGTTCTAAAAGCTGGATCAGATCCAGAAACTGAGAAAGGGTAATTATTTTTTATTGCATCAGATTCCCTCTGCCACGAGATCATCCATAATTTATTATTTTGATTATATAGATTGAGCAGTATCATTTTTTACTGTCCCTATGACAATTTTATTTCTGTAACATTATTGGTGTCCTTCTGTATATGTGTCCCCATTGGCTGCCAATTTGACCCAGTTGCTCTTACTGATAAAACATTCACCACCTGGCCTCTGATCTGTAAGATACTTACCACCATCTTAATATAAGAGAATAATGTCTTTTACCATGTCACTTAGTTTATACCTAGATCACAAAGGAGATTTTTCATTGGTTTTCTCTAAATTGCTATGTGCCTCTCTGAAGAGGATTTACACTCATTTTTTTAGAAATCCCTCCTCTCAGACAGAGAACATTTTTTTGAAACTAGTCCTGCTGAATCATGTTTCTGAGACTGTTCTTGGTTTCATCATGTAACAGGAAGCATTTGCATTTCTGCTTCATGAAGAAATACCATTTTTCCCACTGAATCAATATAACCATTCTCTTTGCTTCTGTAGTTAGTTCTATATTAAGAGAGACTAATTGTACCAATCCCTTCATAATTTATACTACAACTTCTGTACTAGGCTCCTGAATAATTTTATACACACAACCTCTTTCAGCTTTTACCAAGAGACAAGAGTAATGTTCTGTGACTCTATAAGCATATAAATCCTTTACCTCACAAACAGACCCAGCTCCTTCTAGTTTTGCTACACTGTAATTTTTTCTCAGTGTTTCATGTTGTCAACAATAAATGTGGGCCAGATAGCAGCTCCTTTTTTCTGTTCTTCAAAAAGATGAAATGTTAATTTTGAGTATAAGAACATTGTTGTTTCTATTTGTTTATCTAAAATATTTATAAAATATGAGTTTTCAATTCAATTTATTAGTTATATCAATATAATTGATTCCAAACAAAGTCAGATAATCTGTTTCTTTCTCAATCATATTTTTAATAGTCACAAAAAATGTACTTAAGACCATAATTGAATATTTTGCAAAACTTAGCAACATTTACACCTTGTTGCCCTTGTTTTAAGTTTTAGAGATGAAAGTTTATGAATGGCTCTTACTCCATGATATTTATACATGTCCTCCTCTTAAGCTCTACTAATTTTCCCACTGTTTTGATTCTAAGAATTGTGTGATTTGGGGCTGTGATTCTGCTTCTGTTTCCACTAGTTGCTGGATGGAAGCCTCTATCATGACATTTGGGCTAGGTACCCTGCCGATGTATCTGCTATTGCTAGGGGTCTAATCTGGGGTCTTCCTTGTAAATTCCTAGGATATTTCTTTGTGCAAGGTTTTTACCTGATTCTGAAATGTCCTCTCCCTTTCTATTAGTCTCTTTCAGTATTCCATCTTTCTTTTCCCCAATCTGTTATTTCCTGTTCCCAGTCCTACCCTTTCATAAAATCTTTTACTATTCCCCTTCCAAGGAAAATCTTCGTGACTCTCCCCACATGAGTCCCTCTGGTTAGCTAGTCACTCTGGGTCTATAGATTGTAGTATAGTTATTCTTTATTTTATAGTTAATATCTACTTATGAATCTCTAAGCTACTTCTGGCAATAGATTGCAAGACCAACGTCACTTTGCTTTTGTGCATTCAGAATCTTATTTTAATGTTTTCTCGTTGGTTTTTATTGAAACACTATTAGTAGTAAGAAATCTCTGACTTGTGCAACCCAAGTTCCAGACCTGCAAAACCACAGTCCCACAGAAACACACAGAGTCTTGTATTATTTACATTCTGTTTACCTTATGTATCAGGCTTATTACTAGCTAACTCTCACATCTTAACCCATTTCTATTCATCTGTCTTGCCACATGGCTTGTGGCTTCCCTAAGTTCCTTTACATTTTGCTTCTTGGGGGTGGGGGGGCGGGAATTGATCCTGTCTTCCCTGCCTTCCCTATTCTTCCCCTGTATCTATGCTTAGATTACTCACCCATTTCTAAATTGCTCTGCCATAGGCTAAAAAAATTCCTTTATTATACAATGGAATTCACATCATACACAAAAACGTCCCACATCAGTTTTGTATGTTAGAATACAAGAGACATATTGATATAGGAATGAAAAAATAGTTAAGGATTGGCTTACTGCTGAAACTGTTCATTCTTATCATTACAAATTATGAGAAGACTATATAATATTAGTACCTAGATACTGTATAAGCTAAGAAAAAAGTTGGAAATTTCTATCCAACCGATTTTAATTAGACAATATATGCTTGGGCTGAAATAGAATAAAAATGATGAACAATTAGTATCTTTTTGTTTTATATATGCTTTGTTGAATATTTCTTTTTCATTTTTGAGTGATATAACAAAACTTTATTATTTTATTTGTTGAATATTTTGTATTTTAATCAAACATTTTGTATAACCTCATTGCAGGTCTCTAAATATACTTTTTTTGAAATGTAATTCTTGGAACTTGATCTCAAAGAATGAAATCATCAGTAAAAATGATGGATGCGTTTATAACAGGGAGTATATAAATTTACAACAGCATGCAGGCTCAAAAAATATTTGCTAGCTGCAATAAAATTAGTCATTTGGAGTTGAAGAAATTCATTCTAAATGTAGCTCGGAGCCTTAGAAACCATTATTAACTCCTTCTTTTCCAATGAGTGCAAGTATAATTTATATGCATTTGTTCAAAATGTTTGTAAGAGAAGCTGATGTCATTGGAATATTATTGACATTACATGTTTAAGCATGTGAGAGTATCCACCTTAGTTTTATTTAGCTTCACCCAACATCAACTTTATGCTAATAAATTGCTTCTCTCCTTCCCATAGGAGTAGATAGATCAGCTACATCTCCAGAGAGATCTACCTTTTTCACAATAATATATTCACTATCAGCAACTAATGTTGAAAATACTACTATTGCTATCTTCTTTGTTGTTATGAAGCTATTGCTACTCTCCCTAAAGGGAGTAGTAATGATGTTTTGTAAGATGATCTAGGTAACCAGGTAATATGTAAACTAAAAATGAATCCTTCTCTTTTATATTTTTATTGATAAAAGAAGAATAGATCAAGCACTTGGGATGGGGTCACTTTCTTTTTTTTCTGGTCAGTCAGCATATTATTAAACCAATATTTACAGTGACAAATATTCATAGTGTACAAAAGCATAGTCCCATATCACACTTCCTTTTATGTTCAGGAATTTTACATGGTTTGAACTTGTGCAGTTCTGTGCATGCTGTCAGAATCTGTAGCTTCACATGTGTTAGCCCTGTTATGTCTGTACAGCGCAAAGAATAAAAAACTTATTCATATAGCCTATGCATGTACATTTAGTTTGAGTAATTCCTGAAGTCATAAATATAGAATGACGTTCTAATATTAAGCCTCTAGATGAACCCTAAAATCACAAGAGAACCCTCAATTAATATATTCTGTCAGAAATGGTATATCAGCAAAGTTGAGTAAATTATATTTGTGCAAAATTAACATTATTTTGATAATAACTAGTTAAGGAACTTACAGATTTAAGCTATGCAAAGTTAAAAAATAAAAAGATAGAATCATTTGAAAGTTACTTGCAGGATCTGAACTTATTCTTTTCTATGAATTACACTTGATGTTTTATACATATACTAGATGAGAAAAATGATCAAACCAGATAGCAAAACATGCAAGGGATATCTAGTGGCTATGTGTACTTAACATCAATTTATTGGATCTTTTAAGAAACATTCTAAAAATACCTAGAATATTAAATAATGTTAGGTGACCTTGTACTGAAAACCTGACACTAAATACTTATGGGTTATTGGGTCATTTACAAACCATATGTCATAAGTATATTATATTTTCTGAAGAAAAACTTTATTTTCAAATAATAGAAACTGGCATCTTTAAAAGTGCTTCAAGCTTGCAATAGAATAAAATGTTATTGAGTCACATGTGAACTTATTTATTTTCTAAGTTTACACTCTCTCTCTTTAAATAGTCAAGGGGTTCTCATTTCTAATTATATAGTGCTGATTTTTTCCAATCTTGTATGTTCTAAATTAACCTGAATGTTTAGGTTTCATTTTGTAGGGTGAGATTTAGTTACTGTGAACGGAATCAAGGGTATAGATGGCTGGAAATATGCCAAGATTAAGGAAAATAGTGTGAATGTAAACTCTGCATGTTTTTTAATTTAGCTTTTCACTCTTGCTGACTGCATCAGAAAGGTGAGGCAAGCAGAAGCAGCTGTTGAAGCAGGGCATCAAACACCTGAGAACAGAAATGGATAAACAGCACCAATTTTAGTCTAAACAAGTTAGAACAGCAGAGTCCAGAATAGGGATTCTCCAGGAGAGGAGATAAAGAAATGGGGAGAAGAGAGAGTGACTGGGAAGGGTGGGAGGGGAAAGGGAGTTTGAATAAGGAGATACATGGATTAAAAGAAAGACTTTATTCATAATAAGAAAAGGAAAAATATAAAAGAATAAAGGCAGCATAGAGGGATGAGAGAATTTACTGATAGTTGACCCCAAGTAAAGAAAAATATGGAAAATGTATTTTAATACAAACTTATTATTTCTAAACATTCAAAAAATAAAGTTAACTCTCAGATTAAAAAAACAGCAGAGTCATTCAGAGCATGCTACTTTGTGGAGATTCTTCGGAATTTAAAAGAGCCAAAAGCTTAGAAAAGCACACTAGAAAATCATGTCATAGATGCTTCAAGAAAAGTAATAAAAATATACTTAGATATATTTATATATAAGTCTCTGAACATGAATGTCTTTTTGATGTTCTTATTGAGACAATATATAAAGTGTACATCTTGCTCTTAGGAAAAACTATTAATTAAAATTTATGTGGCTTGGACAGTTAGGGAGGCCTCTGGTAGTGAGACCAAGATTTATTTCTACTACATGAATGACTTTTTGAGCCCATTCCCTATAGAGGGATACCTTGTTTAACCTTGATAACACTGGGAGGGGCTTAGTCCTTATTCTCTATTGAGCAATGGATAGAGAAATGGAATAAGGGAAGAAAAAGTTAATATATATATATTAACTAGATTAATTTAATATGGCTAGCTACTCATAGGAATTGTATCATATTGGTGCTCAGTGTTGGTTTCTTTCTTTATTTATTTTTTTACTTCTCAAGATGAAAAACTATTATTTTTGAAAAGAGTAAACTGAGGATGTTGTTTATACAGTACTTATTCAGTATGATATAAACCAATATATTCTTTTATTATATTAAATTATATTACCATTTTAATTATGAATAAAGTCATATTTTTCTTCACATATATCCTTGTTCAAGCTCCCTTCCCCCTCCAACCCCTTCCAGTCACTCTCTCTTCTCCACATCTCTTTATCTCCTCTACAGCACGGGCAGGAGGTCCCAAGATCCCAATATGGCTTAGTTCAGCATCCACTTCTGGCAGATCCACTTTCCTCACCCCAACATCAAGAATGGGTCAGGTGTACCTTTGGAGGGAGTGGGATCCAAGGTGCTGGTCCAAGCTCTTTCAGATCTCAAGCTGTTTAGTGTCTGTGGTTTGCAGCTTGGACATGCTTTACTTTTTTTCTTTTTTCTTTAGAGTCCACAAATGAGTGAGTGCATCCCCTGCCTATCTTTCTGGGTTTGTGATACCTCGCTCAGGAGGATATTCTCCAAATCCATCCATTTGCCTGCAAATTTTAGGATATCATTTTTTCTTCCTGCTGAGTAGTACTCCATTGTGTAGATGTACCACATTTTGTTAATCCATTCATCAGTTAAGAGGCATTTAGGTTGTTTCCAGGTTCTTGGTATTACAAATAATGCTGCTATGAACATAGTTGAGCTAATGCCTTTGGAGTGCCTACACCTGTCGGATTGGCTAAGATAAAAGACACAGATGACAACCTGTGCTGGAAATGTTGCAGAGCAAGGGAACACTCCTCCATTGAACACTCTGGAATGCAGTATGGTGGTTTCTCAGAAAACTGGAAATCAATGCCCCCAAGGGTCAAGCAATATCACTACTGGGCATATACTCTAAAGATACACATTTAGTGCTGGTATTTATCTTTATTTTCCCACTTTCCTTGAAAGTAGATATTTTTCATGTATAATATTCTGATTTCTGTTTGCCCACCCTCTATTCCTCTCAGTTCTTCCCTGCTCACCCAGCCATCTGAATGAATGCACTTTTTCTCATTATGTAAATGTTTATATATATATATATTGTGTGTACATGTGTATACATATATACATATACATAAAATTATAG
Source organism: Sigmodon hispidus (assembly GCA_004025045.1). Taxonomy (NCBI): domain Eukaryota; kingdom Metazoa; phylum Chordata; class Mammalia; order Rodentia; family Cricetidae; genus Sigmodon; species Sigmodon hispidus. Next base: position 2,013 of record PVIH01003356.1, on the reverse strand, counting down.
ATTAAATTAGATAAAATATAGTAAAAACCCAAAATATAACAAGTTAAAAATAAAGGAAAGGTGCCCAAGAAAGACAAAAAGACAGAAACCTACTTGTTCACTTAGGAATTTCATAAAAACACTAAACTGGAGGCCATACTTTGAACATAAAGACCTGGTACAGACTCAGGCAGATTCTGCACATGCTGCTTCAGTCTATATGAGCGTGTTTAAATGTTCATCAATGCTGTTGATTTAGAGGATCTAGTTTTCCCCATTCATTCCATCTCCTTTGGTTTTTACACTGTTTCTGCCTTTTCATCCTTTGGGTTTTCTGAGCTCTGTGGGTAAAAGATTTGAGGAAACCCTCTTTTTCAGGGCTGAGTGTTCCAAGTTCCCTCCTCTTTATACATACAGTTTGACTAGCACCATTATTGAATGTGTTTTGTTTTGTTTTGTTTTTCTCAATGTGTATTTCTGTCTTCTTAAATAAAAAATAAATGCTCATGGGTCTCTGGATTACTGGATCTTCAATTTGATTCCATTATTCAGAGTGTCTATTTGGGGGCCAATATCATGATATTTTTATTTTATTTTTACTAGTTAAGTATGTATTAAGTTAAGTATTTGAGGTCTTAGATAATGATATCTCATTCAGTTACTTTTATTATGCATGATTATTTTAGCTATCCTCTGTTTTTATTTTGACATGAATCTGAAAACCATCATTTAAACATTAGAAAGAATTGTGTTAGAATTTCTGATGGAGATTATATTGAATCTGTCAAATATTTGATAAAGTGGTTATTTATTATATTAATGCTACTGATCCAAGAACATTGTTGTTCTGTCTTCTGATATCTTATTTAATTCCTTTGTTTAACACTTAAAAGTTTTTTATCATACAAGTCTTTATTTTTTTTAGTTAGAGCTTTTTGCATATACCCTAAAGACATACATTCACACCACCAAAGCATTAGCTTAACTATGTCCATAGCAGGATTATTTGTAATAGCAAGAACCTGGAAACAACCTAGATTCTCTTCAACTGAAGAATGAATTAAGAAGCTGTGTTACATCTACATGATGGAGTACTACTCAGCAGAAAGAAAAAATGATATCCTAAAATTTGCAGGCAAATGGATGGATTTGGAGAATATCCTCCTGATTGAGGTCTCACAAACTCAGAAGAATGAGCAGGGGATGTACTCACTCATTAATAAATTTTAAGCAAAAACATTATTCTTTTCATTGAAAGATGATGGGTGAATAAAATGATTTAAAGCACACACATACACAAAACAAAACAAAATTTCTGGTTTGCTTGAAGAAGGTTTGCTTAGCAGAAATTTGAGGTGGCTATAGGGCATCCATGGGCATTAGCTGTGACCTACTTTGCTTTCTTTATTTGTAGTTGAGCCTAACCTGGCTTGAGAAACTTCAGATTTTATTTTTTATGTTTTGTATATTTTAGAGAAAAGAAAAGTTTTATTACTGTATGGGGCTTTTTGTTATCTATTCTTAGTGTTTTGTTTTTATGGAATATTTGATATTGATTTTCAAAAAAACAATAAAAAGAGATACTTTATGTTATTTAAGTGTATTGTGAAAGGTGATATTTTGCTGATATTTTGTTGCATTTATCATTTGTATATAACACTGCTTTAAATTTTGTTACTTAATTTTTTTTAATTACTTGCCAAAAACGTTTTATGTGTTTAGAAGTTTCCCACCTGAAATTTTTATGTGACTTATAGATGCAATCATATAGTCTGCAAAAAAAAAGATACTTTGTGTAGATGTACTTCCCCCTGGGGTCATTTGTCATTCATTGTTTTGATTTCTTTTCTAATTTACTTCCCATTAAACTCTTTCAGTTGTATGTTACTCTATAGAAAAAGTAGAAAAACTGTTCTTGCTGTGAATACTAGTGGAAAACATTGATTTTTTTTCTTCTTTTAACTTGATATTGGCTATGTACTGCTGTATAATGACTTCAGTGTGTTTATAGATGTCACTTTTTGTAGGCAGCTG